>PVJX010013802.1:0-46516 GCA_004027295.1 Dolichotis patagonum
TCTCTTAGCATCATTTCATCAAGCTGCCATAGAAAATGAACACTTACAGTGCATCTGGCGGATGGAAAGGAGTTGAGAGTGGCTGAAGGACAAAGGGCATGTGGACAAGGTCAAGAGATGAAATGGTACCAATATCAGGGGCTAAATCATTTGGGGCCTTCCAGGCCGCTAAGGATCTCCACAGTGGAGAAGCTCTCCATTGCTCATGTTGCTTGATTCCTGGTTCTTCTACACCTGTGTGTAAGTAGCAACTTCTGAAACCATCAAGAAGAACCAAGATGTCACTAGTGTTTCTCCCAACAGTGGTCCAGGTATGAGGAAATCTTGGGACAACATTCACGGTGCCTGGCTGCCCTCTGTTTTTCATTGCCAGTGCAATGGGATCCTAGGTCTGGGGCACAGAGACAACCGTATGGACAAAGAACCCAGAACAAGAGAGGTACCTGCCATCCAAAATCCCTATTACGTGATGTTCTATTTGTAATGGGCGAGATGGGGAAGTCCACCATCCTCCCTTTTACAGTGTGATTCCTGTTGCTCCTAAACAATGTCTTCTTCACCTTACCAAGCTCCTTCAACCTCAAGGCCACTTGCCACAGACCTGTTCCGCACCTTCAGTAGCCCACCTGTGCATGTGCTGCTATGCTTGTCACGCAGTCTCTGTATGCTTCTGGTCCTATGCTGCCGGCCTTATAGACATGGGTGATGGTGGCACCTACACAATGGCAGTTACGCTTGTTCCCTGCTATCCTATTTTTAGACTCAGCTAGCTGAGATTTGAAAGAATATTTCAAAACTATGAGGAAAAATTACAGCCTTACTATCAAAGGAAAGAAGAAAATTCTACATGATTTCAAGCAGAAATCAAGTGGTGCCTCCTTACCCCAGATGTCAATCAAGGAACTATGACTGTTTGCTGTCCCCCTGCAGAGGAGCCCTGAGCTCCCCAACACGCAACTGACCACCTCTGGTCAGTGATAAAGTCACGGATCCAGGTCCGTCTCGCCATCCTCCTCAGGAATGGGATGGTGACGCTCCTGAGACAGCTTCCAATTCAACCAGGAGCTGTGACGGTTGCACTGGAAAGGATCTGCCTGCCCACAACATGATCCCTCGCCTGCCAGCACTGCTGTGTGGCCTAGTAGTCTGAGTTTAGAACATGCACAGCTCCAAGCACGATGGAAATTAAGATTATTTCTTCTCTGAGTACAAATACTGTGTGTGTCTGGCTAGTATCTTGACACTCCTCCGCTCCCTGCCCCAGGAGGTGTGGGTTGGCAGGCTGGACTGATGAGTTTGGCCTGTTCATTGCTCACTGCACATACTTTTAAATGGATACTGCACTTTCTCTGTGAGCTGGCTGCCAACCAGAAGTGTGCCCTAAAGATCAAATACGCATATCATTACTATTTTTGAAAGAAGAAAAAAAAAAGAATCAAAATATATTTGTAATCTATTAGGAAAACACCCCACATTTAAAAATTTTCTTCTGGAATTAAAAAGATGTTTTGTTAACCAGTTAAAAAATAAATATAATTGACAAGATGAATTTAAACTTGATGAAATTATTAAACTCAAGGAAAGAATCTTAAAATATGTTTCAGAATAACAGCAACATTCATTCTCCAAAGAAATAAAACTGGCTTCCGATTTTCCCACATCGGGATTAGAGACCAGCAGATCACACAACAAGATCAAATGAAGTTATAGGAAAACTTCCGAGATCTTTAACCCAAGCGAGATGTGCCCTTTTATGGCTTCTGTCTAGATGTCCTCCTAAAGCCATATGTGGTCATAGGTGGGCTTTTCAGAAGTGGTTGGATCTAGAGTGTGGGATGCTGGCATCAAGGGTGTGAGATTCTACATCAGTCCACTGATTGGTTTGACAGGTTCTGGGTAGGATTAAGAGTGTTCTATCCTAGGTGAGAGTGCTACCTGCCCCAAGAGTGGGTAGCTTAGATAAAATATAAGGGACAGAAACAGGGCTAGTGTTGTCATCACTTGTCACTTGTTGCTTATTGCTTGCTGCCTTCTGCAAACCTCCTCTATGATACTTATCTGCCAGGCCTCCCTGCCCTGGAGCCAGCCAATTACAAACTAAACCCTCTACCAAAGGTGAGCTGCAGTAAACCTTTCCTTTTTAAACTTTGAGTGTGGAATATTTTGTGTCTGCAACAAGAAAAGTAGCTAAGACATGCCCATTTGAAAAAGGTAACAATAAAAACTTTAAAAACAAACACAAAAAAAGAAAGAAAAAGAAAATCTAGATGGATGTTTAATCCTATCATATAAAGAAGCTGCAGTATGTTAAAAAAAAAAAATAAGCGAGAGATTAGAAAATGTCCTGGTTGAAATATACATCTTCAGCTAGCCTCATTCACCAGGAATGTGCCTTTTCAAAAAGACACTTGTCTGTGTGTGACAGGCCAACAGCACTATTTCACACTGCACTCAAATGAACTGTGTCTGTAGGTTTCTAAAATTCTTTGTCTAACTGTGATTAAGGTTTAGCGCATGTTGTTGGGGAACGCAGGGTACCAAGTTGATGGAAGGGACCTGGCCTGGGGTGATGACATTGGTTGACTTGAGCTCTTCACTTCTCTGGGGGAATGAACAGATCTCAAAAGAATTCTAATGACAATTCTTAGGTTTCTCTAGAGGCTGGCAAGAATTTATGAATGAATTGTCATTTCTTTCTTGAAGGCTTCCAGAAGAGCTAGAAAACTAACCCAAGTTTTATGACTCCATCATCTTTCTTATCCAGCAGAGTATCTGGGGGCCAAATTACTCACCATTATTGCAAAATGATTTGTATTTGTACATGTACATTTATGCATTGTTTTAATTTTTTAAAGGTTTTTATATGCAAGATTCTCAAAGTTTCAGGATGGCTTACACATTTTGTTTTTCCAACGTCATGTGAGCATATCACAGCCCAGGGATGTGTCACTGTGCAAGGAAAAATAAAAGTGCTACCAAAACAGAAAAAAATCAAAAATAAAACTGGGAAACTCAAGCTGGTAAAAACAAACTACTGAGGAGCTGTTAGGAGGACTGATACGGTAAAATTTTCATTTTGAAAACAAAATCTTTGGGTAAGGGATGGAGAAGTAGCACAACCAAGGTAAGAGGGCTGGAGCACTAGGGGTGCATGGAACAAAGGGGTCTGCAAGAAGGTTAAGAGGGAGCAGCCACAGCGAACATGATGGCATCCACAGAAAGGGGACAAAACCATCAACGGGCCACCAAGGAACACATTTATAGAAAGGTGTCACGGAAAGGTAAATTGAAAGGTTTGGTGAGGGGAGCTGAGGTAGAATTTATATTTTAGTGATTAGGGGGGGATCAAGTGTCACTGGCTCCCCAGCTGTACTGAACTGTGGTTCCCTGAGGGTCACTTGCTCTTTTTGGCCTCTACACAATCTTCTTCTGCTTTTGATGCATTTACCCTGATCGTCACAAGGCTAACTCTTACTCTTTTTTTTTTTTTTTTCTGGTACTGGGACTCAAACTCAGGACCTCGAAATTGCCATGCAGGTGTTATGCCACTGAGCTAAACTCCTGGCCCCTATTCATTCTTATACATCAGTCCTCTGGGTGAGGGAACCTTCCCCGCGGCTATCAGGCTCCACCTATTTCTCCTCCCCATATCCTTCAACAGACAATGCCTCTCTTACTTTGAGAATTATTAGGGAAACACCCAAATGTATAAAGTCAAAGTTTTGCACTGTTATTTTACACTATGTTTTTCTTGCCATTTTCCCTTATCTCAAGCAAACGATCTTTTGATTCTACTGATTCTTGGGTGTAAGTTCAATTCTAGTGCAAGAATCCCATCTGAATTGTGCACTTATTTTTATCCATTTCTCTTTTGTGTCTCCTGGGAGTCCAGCACTGCTTAGCACTGTGGGAGAGACAAACAACTGGAACTGTTCTCCTCATGGTTGCTAAGAGTGAAAGTGGTTAGCACCAGGGCCACTGCAGAGACGGTTGCGTAAGCGCTCCTGTGCCTCTCACCAGAGAATGAGTTCCGCCCTTCCTAAGTGCTCTAGCCCTAAATGTAAAGGCTATAACTCTGCTAACAAATGAAACTTCCCTCCACTTGAAATGGTTTTGTTGCCTGAACTGGATGACACTCAGGCAAAGAGTGCAGTCGGTGAGGTTCATCAGGCCCAGCTGGTAATTTAAACGCATCAGGCAGCTGGAAGAAGAGACAATATAGCTGGAATTCAATCTTAGAGAAATGGATGGATGGCAAGGGTACTGGGACACTTTATGTGGTTATTATCGACCTAAATGTAAGAGGGAGGGGAGCGTGTGCACACCCCGGTGTATGGGTTTTTACAGGACATCTATAGTGAAAAAAACCACGTATCTCTATACAGTCATTTTTCCTACTTTGCTTTCACTTAAAAACTCACATGCTGTCACAATGTCATTTGTTAAGCTGTCTATTTTAAAATTTTCTCTAGGACATTTTGATATAATGTCTAAAAATAATTAACCCCTTGCAGACAAGGAGGCTCTCTATTTTCTTTAAGATCATTTCAGGTGTTGATCTTTCTTTTACCTTAGGAAGTAATGGATGGACTAGAAAAAAATAAACATGGCTACATGACTGCAATGAGTTTTGAAATCTCCTGGCAGAAATGAACAGGGAATTAGAGTAGCATGCTTCGCAGAAGCTGGGCCAGGTACGGGGCAGAAGAGATGGCTGAGAGAAATAGCAAGGCTGGAGCCTGAAGATGATGAGTATGACTTGGAGTTGGCAATGGTGGGGGAGAGGTGGCTTGGATGTGGTGTGGAGAAGGTCACAACTCTGGAGCTGGGAGGAACTTAATGCACTTGATAATCAGAGAAGTTTGCTGTGGCTAGGTTAGTAAGCAACAGTGGAAAAGGAGGATGATAAAGGCAGAGAGGTCAGCAGGGATCAGATAATGCAGGGCCTCCTGAGCCAGGTAAGGAATTCTGGACAGAATCCCTAGATGTAATGAAAAATCATTCACATTCTTGGAGCAAAGGAGTGGTGGGCTTCTATTAGTGTTTTTTGGGGGTTTTTTTTGGGTACCAGGAATTGAACTCAGGACCTTGTGCTTGCCAGGCAGGCACTCGAGCCACTGAGCTATATATCTCCAGCCCTTCTATTAGTTTTTAAAAGATCTCAAAGACCCTGTGGATAGATGAGGGGGTGGAAGACACTAGCACTGAGCAGTGGTCCAGGAGAGAAGGGAGTGAAGCTTGAACTGCAGTGCTGGCCTTGGGGTCAGATCCAAGTGTGTGGACTCACAAAGAACCTTGCAGATCGTGGAAGCTAGAAATTTCGGAGTGGCTGCCTGTCTTAAGCCCTGGAGAGATGGACAGCATGTCTCATAGATTTCTGGCAGGAATAACTGGGTGGGGAGTGTGGCTAGGGGGTGCCTTTCTGGGGGTGGATGAGGAAATCAGGTGTTGTTAGGCAGACGGATCAGGAGTAGGGCCAGGAGAGTTTCTGGGCAAACATGACAGGGACAGACTGACACTGGGAAAAGAGGTAGATGCAGAGGGGGACCTGGGGCGGGGCTGCTGGAATCCCAATAGGAAATGTGCATGGAGTGCAAAGAGCCAGCAAAAGAAGCTGAAGGGGATGATCATGAGAAATAGGAAGATTGTTCTATCACCCAAGTTAGGGAGCACAGTATTTTGGGAAGCTGCGATAAAATATCAGTTGAGGCCTACAAAGTATTCCATGACTTCAGCAAAATATGTCACTGGTGACATGCAAAAAGGTTTGCTAACGTAATGAAAGCATAAGCCCCCCTGAAGAAGGCTAACAATAATATTGGGACATATTCTGTGCTAGATACTGTCCCACACACCTGACTTATGCTAAAGTTGAACATTCTAATGACCACGTGACTTTGCGAGGTGGTGTTATGGTTTGTGTCTAGATGTCCCTCCAAAGCCTCATGCAGTCATAGGGTTTTGTTTTGTTTTGTTTTGTTTTTGGAGGTGACTGAATCTAAAGTGTGTGAATGATTCAAGATGCGGTGCTGGGATTGAGGGTGCTGGGTTTAAGAGTGGGTGATGGCTGGATCAGTCCACTGATTGGATTGGCACTGCTCTAATCCCAGTAGACTGGATACAATGTAAGGGACAGAAAGAGGTCTACCTCTTCTTCTTCCTTGGCTTGCTTTTGCTATCCTCGGCTTCCATGCACTGATTCTCCTCTGCAATGCCCCTCTGCCAAGCCACCCTGCCTTGGAGCAAGGCAATTATGGACCGAAACCTATATAAACTGTGAGCTAGATAAACCTTTCTCCGTTTAACTTTGGGTGTTAGGTATTTTGCCTTAGTAACAAGAGAAAACTAACTAAGACAGGTAGGCATTATTATTATCCAGCCCTACAGATGAAGAAATTAAGGCACAGAAAGGTTAAGTGACTTGTTGAAGGCCATATGGCAGAAGCAGAATTGAAGCTTAGCAGTCTGGTGAATCAATCCATTCTCTCTGCCACCAGATTATCCTGTCTCTTAAATCTGTGAGAGGGTAGACAGCATAGATAACTCTTTGGGGAGAGTCCGCTGTGAATAGGGAGATAGAGCAGTAGGTGGATGTTCAAAAGGGTGGTTATAGGACAGCAGTTTTTGTAAGGAGACAAAGATCAGAATGTGTTCAGATATTGATTGGAAGGGTTCAGGAGGGAGCTGGAGGTTACACAAGAATGAAGCGATGATCAAAGGGCGAGGTCCAGGAGAACTGGAAGGGGTGAGGCAGAGAACAGAGGGAGGAATGCCCATCAAAAGGTGTAAGCTCATCCCCTAGACCAGAAGATGATGGGTGCAGAATGGATGCTTGCAGGAGGACCTCAGGAGTTATAGTTTCAAGTCTTTGGTTTTCTCTCTGAGATAAATAGCTGGCCCATCTATTAAGGGACAGGGGACAAGAAGGTGGAGGTAGAGGGAAGCAGACAGAAGTCTACATGGAAGAATCACCATGCAGCATCAAGAAAACAAGCAGCACCTACTTGTTGATGCTAAAAAGACTGGAGGAAAAAGAAGACATGCTGTTGGTGTGGTTGTAGGAAATCTGGGGGATGGCTGAAGAATCATAACTTCATATAAAATGATTTTGGGGCAGGGTAGGATTCATAGCAAACGGGGTACTCCTGGAATGTTTGGGAACCAGCTCTCACAGGTAGGACATGAACTTCTGAATAATAAATCCCGAAAATTTATTTTCAGGAGATGAGTTATATATCTAGGCTTCTTTGCACAGATGCCAAGCTGAGAAACAGACTTGCCCTGAACCCCAGTGCTGAGTCTGAGGGGCTGAGAGCAGGCCGCATCATCAGCTGTCAAGCTCCCAAATGTCCAGGCAGACTTCTTGTTAGAAGAAATCAACACACCCTCAACGAAATGCTTGAAAAACAAGCACATTGGAATAATGGGAACGCGATGACATTCTCAATTCTCAGGGGAAAAGCAGAGCTCCAGAAATAACTTAATATATGAACCATAAGAAAATTCCAGAACACTCTTTAGCATTCTTAATAGATTAAGAGAGGCACAAATCCCATGATGCAGGATCAAAACTTGTAAGAAGAGCAGAGGGAGGATAAAATGAAAATCAAATAGGCTGGTGAGGAAGAGAGAGAGAGAGAGAGAGAGAGAGAGAGAGAGAGAGAGAGAGAAAGGGAGGGGGAGGGAAAGGGAGGAAAGAGAAAGGGAGAGACAAAATGGGCCTTTCTCATGAGAGACTCCACAGACATTCACATTTTTGTAGCCTTAAAAGAAGCAAAGGAACTTTTAATTTCTGAGCATTCCTATGTGCTCATCATTTCTGAGCAGTGCCTACCTTTACTAGCCTTCTCACTTGACATCTTGCAAAAATGACACTAAAAGAGGCTAAGCCACTTACTCAAAGACTGAGGAAGAAAGGAACTGCAGCTCCTGAACCCTAAGCTCTGCCCTTCTGCCCGGAGTAAGGCTAACAGGTTAAAGAGTGAAGCAAACTGCTGAAACCTCCTAAGCTGAGGCTCCCCAGTGGATGGGTTTTCTCAGAATACAGGACAATCAAGACTACTGTATTCAGTACCAATCATATGGTGGCCATTAGACACCCATTTTTGTGATTTTTATACAAATCCTGCCTAATAAGTAACTTCAACTCTTTTTTTTTTTCTTCCAGGTGGGGAAACTAAGGGCCACACAGGCTGACCTGCTCCAGTGCGTTGGTTTTCTGTTACTTCTGTAACACATTATCTCAAATTTCAAGGTTCAAAACAATCCAAATGCGCCCTGCAGTTCTGTCGGTCACAAGTCGAACAGAAATCTCACTGCACTAAAATCAAATTGCAGCAGGGCTGTCCCTTTTCTGGAGCTCTAGAGGAGAACCTGCCTTTCTGCTTTTTCCAGTTTCTAGAAACAGCCCATGGTAATGAGCACTAGTTCCGCTCCCTGTCTCCTGCCTGGAAAGCCAGCGGTGGGTCGAATCCCTTCCACAATGTGTCTTCTGTTGATCTTGCATAGTCGTGTGTCTCTCTGGCTACAGCCCATAAAGGCTCTCCACCTCCAAGGGCTCATGTGAGTATCAGGGTCCGGGGGATAATGCAGGCTACCCACAATGCCTCAGTAAGGTGACCTGTCCACACGCTCTGGCCATTAAGATGTGACTGTCTTTAGGAGCAGGTGTTATTTTGTTTCCCACACAACGGTTACAAAATCACTCAAGGGCTAAAATGACTAAAATCTGGATTTTAAAGATTTGGTTTCAGAAGTCTTATTGACTCTACCTTTAATAATAGATCCAGAACCCTACTACTACTGAAAAATAAATACTGAAAAGTGAAGTGGGTTGTATATATAGGCTTTTTCTGTCCAGATGCAAATCTAACAAACTGATTAGGCCCAAGACCTACTACTGAGGTCCAAGCCACTTCACCTGTCAACAACCAGGATTACTTCTAAATGGGAGGACTCTCATACAGTCTCGAATTTCACTTTCATTTTCATGACTAAAATTTCTAGGACTTTTAAACTTAAGTACCCTCTTTGAGATAATTTTTCTGCGTTTAAAAGATAAGGAATGTGGAAAATATAGAAATGGCTTGACAAGAAAATGAAAAACCACCCACTGTTCCATAGCTGAGAAATAATTAAGTTTGGTGGGAGACAAAATTCTGATATGAGATAATTTAGAATTGCATCACCAAAGAAAGATCATTCTTAATTCTGATTTTATGTTTCTATGTTGGAAAGTTATTCAGTGAATATGTTTGTGATCTTGAGATTTAGATTATGAAGCTTATCTACAACTATTGAGTCCCTGAAACAATTTTAAAATGTTATTAAAAGAGTTATTTTTATATCCTGTCGAATTTTGTTTTTTAAAGTCAGAAGTATATCAATGAGTGGAACTGGTAAAAGAGAAAGATCTTATGACATCATAACTCAAATTCCCCAACATTTGACAAGAAAACATCAGAACCTCTCATTATTATTGGTAGAGAAAGGCTTCAGAACTGGCAATAGCAAATTAGAAAACTTTTCTGTCAGCCATTTTCTGGGTTGCACAAAGATTCCTGTGAGGTAGATTTTCCTCCTTTCTATTTTACACCTGAATATACTATAGCCCACAAAATAGAAGTAGAAGAGACTGAATTCCCACCCAGGAAATGGGCATAGGTCCTAGATTTACTGTTTCTGGTGTGTTTCTTTAAAATATAACAAAACTGAAACTCATGTACAGCTTTGGTTCAGAGTGCACACCTGAAGTGTCGGTGGAGGGTCAGGTGGATTGTGTGGATTCTCTCACACCTGGACTTGTCCTGAAGTTCTGCCCACGGCCCAGGGGCTTGTCCTGGGCAAGATGTCCAATCTGAGTTTTAGCTTCTTTCTCTTAAAATGGGCTAGAGATACCTATCTCAAAGGGTTGCCAGGGTCGGGGGAGATAACATGAGATCATATCTGAAAAGCATGTGGCACAGTGTCTGTCTTAAAAGAATGGCATTCATTATGAGCCTTGTAATCATTGTTACATTAAGTGGCCTCTGTTATATTCAGCATGAGATAATACGGATCCTCTCATTCAATTAGCAAAAGTTCTACAAAAACTCACAGGGTGCAGAGAAATGTCTGAGAGGTAACAGGGAAGGAACTAAGAATTTCCTACAAAAGGATGGGAGAACGTGTCCCAAACATCTGGGCAGGCAGAGAGGGAAACGTGCTTTGCAGGCAGACGTGGTCGTGAGATGAGTCTGCAGAGCTGCAGATGCTAAGCGAGAGGGGACCAGTGGGGTGAGGCAATAAGGAGTGGGAGCTCGGTGGTGCCAATCAAGGCAGGACGGCACAGGTGTCCGTCCCTGGCCTCCTCAACTCTCACCACCCAACTTTAGGGAGAGAAAAGACTCCAGTGCAGAGGGAGACTTGTGAGACTGAAAAGCCAGAATTCCAGAAAAGCAGACAGCCTGGCCAGCAGCCTGAGGTACAGAGGCGGCTCAGCCACACTCCGTACTGTAAAAAAGATCTATTTATCTTGCAATTAGCACATGATAAGAAGAAACCTTTCTTCCCTTTTGGCATGAAGTCCTGGAATGTCCACTTACAACACTGGGGTGGTATCAAAAGATTTCATATCCTGAACCTCTTGCTGGTGTGTCACTGGTATGTTGGCCCTGCAATAGTCTGGAAGGGAGCAAAAGCCAGTATCGTATTGATAACAATTGAATCCTCGGGTTTATATAATGTGACATGTCTTGACCAGCACTGTTTAGGTCTTGGCATATCCGAATGCCCGGGGCAGAACACCAAAGGAAAAGCTGACTCTGAAAGTTTGCTCAGAATATGTGTGAGGGAATTCACTGGTTACAGCAAATTATATGTCCAAACAAGTACTGGTTTGCTGGGGGAGTACACGAAGCTGACAAGCCTCCCCTGGCTTGAAGAGCATGAGTAATGCTTCATTTTAATGAGGGATCCTGGGGGGTCCCTAACAAGGACTATGGGGTATTTCCCATGTGTCACTTTGGAATGTGGAGTGATTGTACACACAGCAGAGAGAAAGCCATCAGAAAGCATAGTTCCTGCAACCTCTGGGACACTACAAGACAAGTTAATAGCACATAAGTGAATTCTCAGAAATATACCACAGTTCTCAGAGAAAACGTCTCTGTCCCACAGGTAAACGAATGGAGTGCAAGGTCGTGAGCCTGTATTTGGGGTGGGGTGGGGTGGGGTATGAGAGTCCATTTTTCAGTTAATCTAAAGGTCCTTCTGGCTATGTTGTAAACTATGTGGTAGCCCTGGAATGGGTGTGTGGCTTCCTTACTTACTTCTTCTGAAAGGGAACAGTCCCTGATTATCAGGTACCATCTGTAAAACATATTAGCACATTTTAAGACATAAGGTTAGACACATTTCACCCATGAGTCCTAATCAACTGTACCTTTTTTAAATCAGAGAAAGTCAACACCAGTGTTTTAGCTGTGTGTTTGTATGTGTGAAATCTCTAAAAAGTGATGAGGAAAATAAACTCCTCCCCTGTCCACTCCGTCTCTCAGTAGTTGACAGAGTGCAGATGAGATAAACCTCACTGCATTCCTAGCCTAGGGTCTGTCGCCTGGACGTCCGTTAGATCCAGCCACGAGGTGTGGCTTCCTGGCTGCAGATGCTCTTTCCGCTCAGATCTGGGGCATTATGTGATTGTTTATGCAAAGTATGTGAAGTCCTGAACTGACTGTACTTCGTTTTATATTTCTAGGCTGGCCATAGAGATGGGGCCTCCGAAGAGCCCTAGGCTTTTGGAGGGATTAAGTAGAGCTGCAGGGTGTTGAGCAGAACATTATCCAGTCCTTTGGGCGTAAAGGAGGCAACAGTGACCCAGAAGTCAGAAGAGAGTCCCCTGGGACAGAAATACTGGCAGGAAGGACCTTGTTTATGTGTGCTCATTTATCAAACAGGACTTGGAATTAAAAAGAGAAATAAAAAATCCTCTGTGCTAAGATAAAGAACTCCTGAAGCGTTAAAGCATACTAAAAAGTGAACTTAATGTGAGGTCAACTTGCCAGGCAAAAGCTCTTATCAGGTAAATCTGGCACCTCATTTTTGGGGTTTCACTGTGCCCACATACCACACTTATGTTTTATTTACCCAATATTCAAAAATGAGCAGTATAATGCATTCTATGTGTGACAGCCAATTATGGAATAGGTTTCAAATGAATTTTTAAAATGCACATTTTCACTTCCTATTAAGTTTAAGTTCATTGGTCTAAGAGGTCACTTATTCTGTTCTCATTTGTGTTTGTTGTAACTCCCTTTCCCCCCAACAAAAGCAACAACAACAACAACAACAACAACAAAAATCCCAAGCAAAAAGCCCTTCAGCTGTAAAACCAGTGTCCAAGGAAAACATTTAGTTTGAAAAAGAGTTGAAAAATGTAGCCTTGGAAGAACCACTGCTTACATGGGATTGTTCAACAAATTCCTGCTGTGTGAGGTTTGGCATATACTTTCTAAAAATATAAGCATCTGGGGAAACAAGACAAAGCCCAGGTCTTGGACCAAATGAAGCACGCAGTGTGAATCTGTTAGTGATTATATCCATAATGCAGTATGTGCCCAAATTTAGCAGTGAAAAATCCAATACAATATGAAAGCCCAGCAGGCGTGGTCCTTACCATAATATATAGCCCACAGAGAAGGTGCATATGGCGGTGAGTCCGCTGCTCCTGCTGGGATACTGATGGTGTGATGTTCGCATCTCGATTAATATAAAGGGCAGAACCGTTGTGTGCTGAAAAAGAACAGACACCAGGTGACACAGATTCTCATCTCGCTTTTCTACAGTTGTTTTTCCTCCGATAAGAGAATGAACAGGGTAAATTCCCAGGAAAGAGCCACAGCCCAAAGCAGCCTATGGCTCTCCAAAGAAGGAGAATGGCCATGAAGACACATATTGCAGCAATTGCTACCTTGGTAATTTTCTTCTGCATCTTCAGTTCTGAAATTTTATTTTACTTGATGTCCATAGAGAGAAATTTCAAAAACACAGAAAGATGGATAGCAAAAACCAAAACAAAAACCCAAAAAACCAATTGAAACTAAAGGAACAAAAATAAACACAGCCCGTGTTTTGCTATACATGTTCTTTTTTCTTTCCTTGTACATATTTATACACAATTAAGATCATACAGTGTGTGCAAGGTTGTTTTAGATTTTTATTGCAACTTTATAGTATGAGAATTTTTGATATGTCATTTTAGAAATTCTTCTAAAACATCAGTCCTGCCCACAGCTGCCTAAAACTGTATGACATAGTATATATACTAACATTTATTTAGTAAATTTTTGTTCTTGGGATTAAATAGTAAAAGGTTTTTAATTTTTATTTAAAAGAAATGTCATAATGATAATCTTTTATGGAACTCTTCAACTGAACATTAGGTTATCTATGTACAGTCAAAGGCTCTAAAAAGTTTAAGGTCGTCAACACACACTACAACAGTATGTGTGGACCAGATCAAGCTGGGAAACAATGTTAAATTCACTTTCAGGAAGGCCGTGCAGTTTGTACTAGCAGCGCATGGATTTGGATATGATGTCTGATGGTAGATGCAGAAGAAGCTGGGTAGAACATGTCCTTGTGTTTCTGATCCAGTGGCTACTGTACAAGCTAAGACAGTGGGCCAAGACACAGATTCAATTCGTCCAACTCAGAAGGTAAGAAGAAAGGAAAGTCATATTCTTAAGTTCCTCAAAGCTACAAGTACCTGTATTGCTGAAATCTGGTGGGCAGACATAAGGGTTCAAGAGCTTCTTAGAAAAATCTGGGGCAGAATATATATTTACCATCCAACTCTGGAGACATTCTCAAGAGTACAAAGATGCCAGAGCTAAATACGGACTCATCAGCAGGTCTGAATTTCACTTAGAATTTACTGAACAGCCAGGAAAGAATCTTCATCTTGCTCCTACTGTTCTGATTCCATATTCAGGAAAAAGGCAGGAAATTGAATGTTGTGATTTTCAAATTGTGGTAAGTACTTTAGCAAAATGGAACCAGGTGGCAGTTAAGTACTGATAGGTAAAAGACATGCGGAGGATATTGAGGAGCACATCTTTGAAACAACTTATTGCTATATTCATAAAGAAAAAGAGAGATGCGGTTTCGTAAGAAATATTAAGATGGTGGACATTCTTCAGGTCAACATTTCCTCTAGGTAACTGTGCTGAATGTCAATTCTTTAGTAATCAGAGAGTGGCATTCTAAGAATGTCAGGTGAGTGATTCCACAGTTGGGTAGTTTTGTATTTCTTCATCTCTTATCTTCTTTATTATTATTATGTTTAAAACAGTATAATTAGCTTTGTAGGGAACCATGCCAAATGCACATGTGTGTAATACACACACACACACAGAGGATGCATCCTATAAATTGATTCCTACACTGATATAGAATTTCACCAAGAGTGTGAAATACCAATTACAGTTTTATAAACTGAAACACATGCATAGGCCCTGTCTTATCAAATCTTCACAGGAAAATATATCTGCAAATCAAACCTTTACATGGAAGATAAAGCTAACCCTGATGGCCTGTGGGAGTTATCAGTGACGATGATTTCGCTTTTTGACAAATTTCTAAACCCTTTTTCTTCATTCACTGATATGAAGAGAGTACAAAATAAGCCAGTTTTTCTGTAAGTTTATATTAATGCCAATAACCAGTCTGAGTGTGTTTAATTACTAAGCTATTACTGTTTCGTCTAGCCTTCCTGCCATTATCAGATGTCATACCTGAAGGGGTGCGAGGGACTTTGATAATGCCAGACAGAAAATCTATTTGAAAAAAGGAAGATCTTTCTAGATCACTTGAGCCATGGCCTCATCAGCAGTAAAAATAAACACCTTGCTTCTCTGACAAGAAACCACTGTCAAGAAATTATTTGTGGCGAACTGCACCTGTGCAAGTTTGGCCACTGGCAAATCTCAGGGGAAGGTTTTCCTGTAGCAAAGTAACAGCTTATCATTCAGCATTTTTATGCATAAGGGAAGGAAAACACAGAGAAGGGAAATAGAGCTCTGTTTCTAACATTTGCAATGCAAATTATATTTACTTATAAATAGTACTATGAATAAAAGTAAACATAGTGCCAAATACTGAAAATGTAAATTTTGTCCCACACAAAATTACAGTTCTATGTACTAAAAAACAATGCATATTTCTCTATGGTCTTGCTGGGCTCTAAGTAACCTTTAGTAGCTTAGTTATGACTTAAAATCTGCAGCACCAAGAGGGGTGATTATTTTAGAACTACAGGTAAGTGGTTCCAGTTCCAATCCACTTCCAAGTGTCTCTGTCTCTGTGACTTAAGAACCAGGGGAGAAGCCAGGTGTGGTGGCACATCCATGTAATACAGCACCCCGGGAGGATGAGGCAGGAAGACTGCGAGTGTGAGCCCAGCCTGGGCAATTTAGTAACTTAGTAAGGCCCTGTCACTAAATAAAAAGGTAAAAAAAGGACTGGAGATGTATATGGAGATATAGCTCATTGTAAATGCCCTAGGTTTAATCTGCAGTGTTACAAACCAGCAATGACTACCACCACAACAAAAACACTGACAAGCAAAGAAACAAAAACAACAAAACAGAGCAGAAGCAGTCGATTCCATTTAAAACCACCACCTGCACAAGAGAAACGATCTTATGTTTTGTTCACTATTGTATCTACAGCACCCAGAAAAGACTGACGCAGAACAGGTACCTGATAAATATTTGTTGAGATTATTTAATCTTCCGAATAGCATCTGAAGTGAGTGTAATTAATTCCATTCTGTAAATGAGACAATTATTTACCTAAGATCACAGAACTGCTACATCTACAGGGAGGATTCAAACTCACTTCTGTTTTGAATCTGCTTCCAAACCCAGGTTCTTTTTTCTGCATTTGAATCGTATTCTAGTGGAGTTGAATAATCTTTGAATCAATAATACTTCGGTAGTACATGATTCAAGATCATCATACACATTGTCTTCCAGCAGATCAGAACTATTTTCCAGTTAGGCTTCAAAATAAACAAGTCTTTACAGTAAAAAACAAAATGTACTGTTATTTCCTGCAGCATATTATGATCTAAATAGGGATAAGCAATACCGACAGCAGGCGTAACACCTAGTGGTACACAGGAGGAGGAAGCAGATTCAGGAATGATTTACTGTAACCCCCTCAGATACAAAGACCATTTAACGTTCAGTGGATTCTCTGGTAGATGGAGACACACGTTAGCTAAACAAAGGAGAGAACGTCTGGTCATCATCAGGGGCTCCTTATTGTACTGGATTGTTCTTTACAGTATGTACTTGCTACGTTTGGACGCGTTCAGCTTACTTCATCTTAAAATGTCTCTTGATGACTATATTTGCTTGGTTTTCCTTACAGTAATGAAATTCTGAGGCAGACTAAGTTGACAAAGGAAAAAGATGCTGGAGATTCAAGGGTACGGTGTCAGGGTTAGCTCGGCTCTGGTGGGAACCAGATGGCACACAGCATCACAAGCTAGGGAGGAAAAGATTATATCTAGATATAGGAAACCAGAGAGGGTGATAAATAAATATTGTCCTTCCAAGGACATGCCCCTAGTGACCGCAAGGCTTTCTCATTGGTCACCATCTCATAAAGCCCATTACTTCTCAGCTTCAGAGTTGAGGATTATTTATATTCATCTTTACACCAAGGAGTCACAGAACGCTGTGCATTAGCGGAGGAACCGTAAATGTTCACCAGATATGTTTGCATGACGGAGGCTCTGATTCCGATGCCTGCTCTTTACACACTGAACAGCGATGTGTGTAAGTTTGAAAGGGTCATTAAAGATCTACTAGCATGAGATCAACTCTCCTAAGTGGAATCAGAAGAACTGAGGATAATTCGGAGAGCACTACCTTTTTGCTGTGTGATTCAATATTACTTAACACCAGGCATCTCTCTGTATTACATAAATTACCTTGCAAACCACCAGAGCTACTGTTATAGTCACGATGTCGCAGGTCCCCCAAAGTCCACGTGTGAAAGTCCTGGTCCCCAACTAGGTAGTGGTGGGAGAATGAATACGGTGGGTGTTTATTACTACTCTTAGAGAAACAGGCTCACACTACACAGGAAGGGTCTGGACTGGCTACTGTGAAACATTTTGTGACGATTTGTGACGGCAATCTGTGGCCTGTAAACAAAAGGGAAACTTTAGAATGTCAGTTGGTATAGATTATTATTAATACAAGGATCCAACTGGCCTCATGTATATGACACGTATGACATGAGGCCAGGCAAGAGGAACAGAGGAACTAGGGAGCCTCTCAAGGTTACTTCAGATCTATCTCTAGAATCAATTGCTGTAATCAGAGTGCATGACACAAAAGTAATAGATTTGAAGACTATACTGAATGGCCATTTCTCTGATCTTTCGCCTTCTCTATAAAAGCTTTCATGGCAAAATTTTAACTGTTCCCATGGTTACTGGAAATGGTGGGTTTACTTTCTATAACTATGTTTTAAGTGGCGACAGGAGCTATCGATGGGAATCTAATGTTGTATTCGTCTTTTCAGTCATCCTCTATCTCCTGCATTTTCTACTGTGGTAATGTAATTTAAGGCCTTCCACAAGGAATAGTTCACTTTACTCCCTGGATTTTTGATATATAAACAGTTTTCAAGATATGATTTGGCTAAAAATAATTTGTTATAAATGGGAAGGGGACCAAGCAATGGAGGGAGGAGAAGGAGGTGAAAAAAGGGAGCATAAAAAGAACTGGGATGTGTTCCATACAAGTACCAACTCATGATGAATGCAACCATTATGTACTGCAAACAGGTACTAGTAAGAATAAAATACATTTTAGAAAATTAAAAACGATGTTTTTCCAGTGGCGTAGTTCTCTTGTTCCATATGAATACCAGGCAAACTCATTTCTTCCTCGTTAGCAGAACCAGCTTTTGAATATGAAGTGTCACTGCCAAGAAGGGATAGGGCCAGCAATGCCATGTCCGCTCCCGTGCATCTGCAGGCCTTAGTCCTCTGCCCTGGGAGTCCTGTCCTGGTAGGAGACATTCCCTCTCCCGGTGAACCTGTCTTTGCTTTCGTGTTTTCAGGACATCTACATTTTACTATGTCCGTGTGACAATTTAGGATCACGAGTAAAAGGATGTCTGCAGAGATGTGTGTGTGCCTGTGACAGTTTATATCTGGATGCTCCCCTCTCCCAAGGCCTCATGTGCTCATAGGTTGGGGAGGTGACTGGAACTTGGAGGGGTGTGGTACCGAACAGCGGACCTGTCTGCTGATGAGTTGATAGCTAAATGTGATGTGGGAGGTGAGGCTGGTTGGAGGAGGTGGTCACCGTGGCTATGATGTGACGGATATAACACTACCTCCCTTGATCGCTCTCTGCTTTGTCACCATGCATGTCATGTCATAAGCAAGCCCTGCCCTTGAGTCAGTCGGCTATGGGCTGAAACCTCTACAAACGTGAGCCAAAATAAACCCTCCCTCCTCTAAGTTGTGGTACTGTGCTGGGTTTTGTGTTCCAGCAATGAGAATGTAATTAGGACAGTGTGTGTGCATGGTGAACCTGCATTTTTGTGGGCATCCAGGCTGCAGGCTGGGTTAGAGATGTGGCTGGACTTGCCTGCGAGGATGGAGTGAGAGAATGTTCCTAAGGGGTCCAACAATTTAGATGGTGTCCACTGCAAATAGAAATACTATGAAAACTGCTACAAGATACAAAAAGTTGTATGCACCAGATTGTACCTTGAATATTTTTTTCCTCTCTTCTATCTATGGAAGAGTTATCTATAGAATAAAAGGGGGTTAAAATGAGATACTTGGAAATAAAGCAGAAAAGAATTTCTAGTTTTGAAAATAAAAAGTGTTAACAAAATATGATTTAAAGCGATAGAAAGGATGACCTCAGAAAAATGGGGAAATCGTGAAATGCTGGCTGACTCCAGCCTCTGGCAAGACTTGCCAGTTCCCCAAGCGAATCCAGCGGGTTTGATGACTCCAGGAAAAGGCAGCATTGGGTGGGGCGGGTGTGGGGTAGGGGCTGATCTTCCCTGGGACAACTATGAATTGAGACTCAATCAGTGAGGCCTTCTGCCTTTTCCAGGGTGATAGAAATGACATCCCAGGCAGCTCAGAAACAAAATTGACACAGCTGCAAACCCAGCTGCAAACCTGAATTTTTATCTCTGAAAATCGGGTCAAATATTGTACCTTGAAATTGTTGTTAATTGTACTAATTGGTCAACTCAAAATCTGCCACCCGTCTCCTCCCTCCCTAGAAGGAGCAGAGTTTCAAGTCAAAGGGAGCTGCCAGACTTAACCAGTCCTCCCATTTCCATTTCTCTTGAAGTGAAATATAGCTTCTGCGTGTCGTGGCCTCCCTCTCCCAAGGGCTCAGAAGCTGGCTTTCGTTTGGTGTTGTCTGTGTATGTGACGTAGAATCTCTCCAGAAGCTGCCACAGCCCTTTTGACAGCGCCTTTTTTGGTATGATGTAAGGCACCTAAACCTGCTGGCTGCCAAATCAGCTGCATGGCTTTTACACAGGAGCAACTTCATATTCAAGATGAGGCTAGAAACCGCCAGTTTTTGAGGATCAAAATCTCAGGTTGAGAAGGAACAGACATGTGTCAGTGCCAGCAGGTTCCAGGCCCACTTCCTTATGCAGCCTAAATACTAAACTACAGAATCACTCCATTCTAACATGGGTGCAACAACGCTCAGGATGTAGTTTTAATAACTTAGGCAGAATAAATTAAATAGTGTCACATGTAATGTCGCAGACATGCAGACACAGACGTCTTTGCAATTAAGAGCAAACTGTGTGTCACAGCAACATTTACACTAGGACAGTAACATCGTTGCTATTATTCTTATGTTTAAAAACCATTTTAATATGACTTCAGGGCAGTAAATTACTCGATGATTATTCCAAATGATGGTATCCAGGTGGTGCCAAGGGGCTATGGCTTTACTGGGAGGCTCCACCATGCTGTGTATTTTTCTCTTTATTTTTCAGCCCAAGCAGCCTGTGGGCCACAAATTAAGGAATTCCTTTTGGGGAATGGATGCCAGAGATGGCCCATGGTGCACTACAAAATATGGCAGTGATCTTTAAGTGACCTAGCACGCACTTCTTCCATGAACAGTTCACAGCTGGCCTGTGCAACTTTCACAGAACATCACCTCTAGTCACTGCCCTTAGACAAATGACAACAACGTGATGCACCACACACAATGAGAGAGAGGCTGCAGGGCCACGGAGCTCTGTTCTGTTTGGGTGGGTCAAGGGAAGCTTTCACAGAGCAGGGGATATCTGACCTGGCTTTTTACGTGTCACTTGGGGTTGGCAAGCAGGAAAAAGGCTGGAGGGAAGAGTTTGTTCACAAGGGTAAGAAGAGAAAGTGTGCAAAGGCATGGCATGGTCCTCCATGCATCACTGTTGCATGACACGAAAGAGGATGAAGAGTGAAGTTCTGATGGGTGAGACAGCCATAAGCACTTTGCCAAACTCGGCTTCCTCCATGGCTCACACTGCTGCCATGCCATGGAATCCAAGATACATGGAAGGCAGAGGAAAAGGGCTGCATGTTAGGATTAGTATTAGTGGTGGAGAGATCCACTGGAGGCTGACAGGAGCACAGGACAGTGAGAGGAGGGACTTATGTGCCACACTCTCCTCTGGCTGATCTGTCACCAAGGAAGGAACCTGACTGCCTCATGACTTTCTTCTTGGCTGCTTGCTTAGCCTCCTTCCTTATAATTTTTCTCTTTCTTCTTTTCTCTTTTCCTTAAAGAGCACTATGATATTAAAAACAACATAAGGATAAGAGGGGGCAAAAGCCAGTCTAACTTTGGCAAGTATCTATTCAACAGGCATCCACAGAAGTAAGACTTTTTCATTCCCTTGTCTTTACAAAGTTTCTATCATTATTAATTGATGCACATAAATATGGAACATATAGTAACAGGAGTAGCTTCCACTTATTAAGCTTAAATATGCTGAATTTATACTAGACACATTCTACTATTAACATATTTAATTCTCATGACAATTCTTACGCAGTAGTTATTTTCACCTTCATTTTATATATAAGGAAGCAGAGGGACAGGAGATTTACTTCTCAGCGGTGGAGAATTCATAAAGTCAGGTGCAGCTGGCATCCGACTTCAGATCTGCCTGACTTGAAAACCTGTGCTTTAACTGAGACACACTGCTTTTCATGATCATTTGTTCTTTGTTAATTTGTTCATTAGTTTATTTATTCTGTCATTCAATAAACACAGTACTTAGTGGGCCCTTCCTATGATGGCAGGCACTTTAAAATAGACCCCAGAACACAGCAGACAAAGATCCTGGCCCACAATGGACTGCTATTCCTCGGAGCGCATTTCTAGCCCAATACAAACGCGAAGTCTCTCACCTTTGAGAAAGCCTAGTTCACTAGGGATGCCTCTATGAGGTCCTACAGCAAAAATGGCTTGCACAAGACATGGAAATAATGATTGAAGCTTTTATTTTTATTGTTTTGAGATTGCATTATTGTATGCTAGGAGCTGTACTAAGCACTGTGTGTGGATTAAAATTCATTTAATTCTCACAATCATCCCTTGAAGTACAACTTATCAATGTCATTCATTAGTTCCATTTTATAAGAAATAAGGCACAGAGAAGTTGAGAAAATCGCTCAGGTTTATCCAACTGGAAGAAGGGTGTTTGTGCCCACTCTTGGGTAGTCCCACTTCTGAGACCTTCCTGCAGCCACTGGGACACTGGGAAGACGGAAGGATGTGGGACGGGTTTGTGGGCGATCTTAGTGGGGAAGGTAACTCCATCCTGCACAGGGCAGAAGGAACCTGGAAACTTCTCATAGTCTCCCATCACTTAGGTGGTAAGACCTCAGGGGTGGAGGGTTGCCTCGCCTGTACATTCAAGTATCAGACCAATCCCTATGCTTCTCTTGAGGGCAAATCCCGTGGGTAACTGAGGGCCTCACATAAACAGAGGAGAAGGGGTGAGAGCAACCCCAAGCCACTGTCAAAGACAAGCATTCTTTTTCTGGGATATGCGAGACCTTTCTTGGCTTTTCAATGGACTATTCTACTTGAATGTACTGTGAAGGAATACTTAAAATGTCCTGAGGAGTGAGGAACAGAGAGAGGGAAGAAAGAGCAATGGGGGATGTCATGGAAGAGGAAGGCAAAGGGAAGGGGACACTGAGTCAAGTGTTCCAATGGTTAGCAAAATTTAAAAGCACTGGAATATTTTCTCAAAGAACATGAGCAAATAAGTTTAGGGGGCAATGCAGAACATTGAAGCTCATTGTTAAGAGTACTCTGTCATGAAAAAAAGAAAACTTCATCAATAAGAGAGTAGGATATTTCTGCTGTTCATCTATCACTCAGAAATGCTGTTTTTGGTAGAAGTGACTAATCTAGCTTATATCAGCATCATTTCCCAGGGCTGGAGGAGGGCTCCAGAAACACAACTCTGGCTATTTGATTCTTTTTTTTTTTTTTTTGGTACCGGGGATTGAACTCATGACCTCACGCTTGCCAGGCAGGCGCTTAAGCCACTGAGCTAAATCCCCGGTCCTGCCATTTGATTCTTTTTCCAGAACTTCCTACTACATTCACATGATGCCCAAGACTCTCAGCATTGCCTTCAAAGGCCTTTTCTATGGGATTCAACCTACTTTTCCAGACTAATAACTTAGCACCCTCGTCTGGCAACTGCACTGTTTCACTGGAAGACTTTAATTTTTCATAGCTCTGCTCATGTTCTGCTCTCAGATTGGAATTCCCTGTATTTGGGATTTTCTCTGTTACATACTTAGTACAGAGTCATTTTCTGCCTATCAAAAAAATCGTTGCTCACATTTCTCTGGTGCTTCACAGGGAGGAGGGGCTGCAGAGGCTCTAGTCCTGACCAATGGGCCAAATGTGAAGGGAAGAGGCATGAGCACCTGGAGAGCAATGCATTTAAAAGCTTCTGTGACCTTGTCTCTCTCCTCTCTGCCACAGAGACCTGGGAGCCTTGAGGTGAGATGCTGGAGCCGCACGATGGAGGGCGTCCGGACCTGAGTCACCACCTGTGAGAGCACAGCCCTACAGGTCAACTGGATGGCAGCAGATACCGTTTGACTGAGAAGTAACCTTTGTGGGATTAGCGAATGGAGAGAACAAGACAGTATATCCCAAATAATCCACTCTATATTGTCAATTCTGTTCTAGAAAAAGTTAAACTTCCTTTTTAAATTGCATTCCCATGCCATATCTACATGATGGCTCTCAGTGACTGTATACCTATCTCCATTTCTATGCAATAAATGGTACTGTAACATGCCCTGTAATTCTAGTTAGCTTGAGACAAGGGACCTTGGTGTATTGTGGACTCTTTAAAGAGAAGGAACAAACCAAGGTGATCATAGTATGTTCAACTTCTATTGCAGGACCATATTAGTCTGACTTTCCCTCAAGAAAGTCTGATTTTTCCATTAGCTTTCATTGGGGAAAAAATCCTGCAATTTAAGAGGAATAAAATATAAGTTCCTAAATGCAAATTAAAGAATGCATTTATCTTTAAGGAATAAAAAATATAATTGTCCATTACAGAAAGGAAGGGGGCCATTTTACCCCAAATCATATTCAACTAAGTCACCAAATTAAAATTGTATATCTACAAAATATGTAAATGCATTCATCTTGAAGTGGAAATAGTAACATATTTCCATCAATTTTTATAATGTCATCACAGTTCTCTATCAAGGATAAAAACAAATTTCAGTGGTTTAAGTGTGCTTTTTCACTGAGTCTTCAAATACAATGATTTCAAATGGTTTTAATTTGCCCTTGTTTATGATAAAATAAATGTTATTTTGATTGATTGGCAAATGTCTACTAGCAGCAGTAAGAGCAATTATGTTTGACATGGAGACATTATAAAATCTATAACCCAAACCTTTAAAGGCTGATTTGAAATGTCAAATTTGACTTATGAGAACCAGTTATAATCCTGCTTCATGCAAAAAGCATTAGGTTAATCTGGCGCAAGGTACCACTGCCAAGCATGCACTGCCATAGCTAATCAGCGATATTTCAGAAACAAATCATCTCCAAGAGATTATTGATTTGCTGTCATGGCAAGTTTCTCTCACGGGCTGCTCCGGAGCCAGGATGCACTGGCATGTATTTTTCAGTGACTAAGCCTTGATCTGTCCTCCTGGATTCTTGCCTTCCCTGCACTGACATCTGCAAACACTCACACTTGACAGCCTCATGCCCAAGTGTAGCGGCTTCCAAGGTGATTAGAATTAGTTCAGAGGAGTTTTGGACTAGTCTGAGTATAATCGAAAGCAGAGAGCCATGAGTCTCAAGAGAGCAACATGCACCCTGCAAGGGGTGTCACACTCATAGAATATGTACATGTGCAAATATGTGCACACAACACATCCATCTAAACAAACACTCATGCAAACACCCCTGTGCATACATGTGAGCACATGTCCATGCAAACACACACACACAGGAACACACCTATGCACAGACACATGTAAATACATGCAAACACACATTCATGCACACACACTATCACATATCTATGCATACGCACACCCCTGCAAACACCCGCACAAGTACATACTTATGCACAACCATTCAGACAGAAACCCACAGAAACACTTAGGAATGCATACCCATACATATACCAAATCAAACATCCATGAATACACATGCAAATGTACACATAAGCACATATCCATGAATATACACACATTGAAACACATACGTAAACACATGGAAACACATGCATACACACTTCTACACATGCACAAATGCATACAAACCTACTAAGGTACTTAAGAAATGAAGATTTCAGTTTAAATCTTCAAGGTCATCTCTATCACCTATTAAAAGTAAAGCTTTTAGACAAGCACTATTTTAGATACACAAAGCAGCTACAACTTAGCACTTTGCCCAATGATTCTTTGATATAAGAGCCCTTAAAATACAAAGCACCCAAGAATTCTCTCCAAAATAACAGGACTGTCAAGGGAGAAAGAGACACTTTATTTCACAACTCCATGGTTTCTCTCCACTAGCTTTTGGTTTTGCAAACAGAAAATGACAGGCTTTCAACAAAGCAATGACAATGGCTGTGACGTGTGCATGGGCAAACGGTTAGGCAATGGGTGGGAAAAGGCATCTAGGAAGTGAGTAACTCCTCTCCTCACCCTGAGCAGTCCATCAGATTCCCACACCTGCTTCTGCCCTTGGTTCAAACTATTTCCCTGCACTTTCTATCCTTTTCTTTTTTTTTTTTTCTTTCTATCCTTTTCTTATGTTATGCTGGCGACTGCACAGCCACTGTTCAGTCCAGACAAATGGGGACTCTAGTAGCTGCGTGGGCTCTCCCCCCTGGGCAGGCAGGGCGCAGATGGGGTCAGGAAGTCATCCCTCATTAGCTGGCTGTGTACCTTGGATCCAGCTGCACTCTTTCCAGACCCCAGGACCCCTCACCTGTAAGAGCCTACAGCACTGCTCAGAAGAGCCCTGTGCAAGTCTTAGGAATCTGTGTCCCATTTTGATGACACATTTCTGTATTTGGTGCGCACATCTGCCCTCCCTTCTTTTGTTGTTGAAACATTCAGTTTAAGCAAAACATACATAAAGGAAAAGAGACAAGTAATGGTTGTCCAGAAAACTCAACGGGTATTCACAATCTGAACCTCAGACCCCTTTTTGTCATAACTAATTTCCCTAAAAGTTAACCACTATTCTCACCGCACAAATCATAAGTGCTTGGTCTGATCTTAAAATTTACACCAGTGGAGTCACACAGTATACGTTCCTTTGCATCCTGCACTTTTGCTCAGTATGACATCTGTGAGACTCATTCAGCTTGCAGTGTGAAGCTGCAGGTTTTCACCTCATTGCTGAGCAGCTCTCCTCTGCGTAAGTAGGACTCAGTTTATTCATTCATTCTATTGCCAATGACACTGGTGCATTTAGAAAGAATGCTGCTCCATCTCTTCTCACGCATTCTTCTTTTGGTTGGCATGTTTGCAATTTCCTGGGCATAAGATGGAAAGAGGAATTTCTGGGTCCAAAGACATGATCCCAGATATTCAGCTTTGCAGTAATGCCCAAGAGTTGTCATATATATATATATGTATATATATATACCTTTTTACATTATTTCTAATTTATTTTTTATGATTTTAAAAATCTAGTTTATTAGGACACGTGTATAGTACAAAATGTTTACATCCTTTGTGAGAAGTGGGTGCATGTACATAACACATTTTAATTCTTTTCCCTCCCTTCATCTCTTGATCTCCTTCACCTTTGAGAATAATCTGTTTCTCTACTTTCTATTATCTCTTTTATTCTGGTCTTTATTTTTATTCGTTTTCATATATGAGAAACCATTTGATATTCAAGCTTGTGTGTCTGATTTATTTCAGTGAACATTATAGTCACAAGACGTTTCCATTTTCTGATGAATTCCACAAGTTTATTTTTATTTATTTATTTATTTTTGAGACAAGGTTTTGTTATGCAATTCAGGCTGGCCGCAAACTTGTGGTGATTCTCCTGCCTCTGCCTCCTGAGTGCTAGAATTATAGTCATGTGCCACCATGCTTGGCTATCTTTCTTCACAGCAGTGTAGTACTCTACTGTGTGTAAATAACACATTTTCTTTATCCATTCATCTGCTGATAGACATATAGGTCACTTCCAAGATACAGCTATTGTGAAATATGCCCTTACAAATATGAGTATGCATACACGGATCACAATAATATGATTCTTTCACTCTTTTAGAAAAGAAGATACCTAGAAGGGGAGCAGCTGGGTCAAGTTGAATTTTGAGTTTTAGTTTTCTGAGGAATCTGCATGTTGGTTTCCATGGTGGTTGTACTAGTTTACATTCTCATCAACAATGTAAGACACCTTCCCCCACCCACACAGCCACACCAGCATTTGCTGCAGGTCTGGTTCCCAGGAGAGCTGACTCTGAGACAGAAATTAGTATGCAGAAGCTCCTTAGGAAGTGTTTTGAGGATCAATACCTTTCAAGTGAGAAGAGAAGGAAGGAATTAGCACAGGAAGTGACCTGAGCCTCCCCAGCAGGAGCTGCGGAGCCGGTGGCCCTTAGAGTTGCTGCAGACTGGGATACACGGATCAGGCCTTTGTACTCCAGCGAGGACTAGTTCTGGGACGGGGGCTGCGACAGGAAAGGGGGCTTACACTTCGCAAGGCAGCGCTTCACAGATGACAGCTGTTTTTGGAGGAGACTCACTGCAAAGGGTGAAGTGTGCAGCATTCCCAGTCGCTGGCGAAGTGAGTGTGTTTGTCTCAAAATAGGGACTTGCATGGCACATCACATCACTCAGCAAAAATGGTTAACAGCATGCTCCAGATACAACCGGCCTGATCCTCTACTTACAGAATCTGAACGAATGCTGGCAATGCCCAACTGTACTGCAGGGCTGTGCCTTTTCTGACAGTGAACTTATGCAGACTTACTGCTTTTAGGAGACAAGAAATGGGTCAGTACCCGACACAATGTCTCACAGCCACCTAATTTATATGCTGTAAAATCAGCTCCTGTCATTTTATATATGGACATGCATGGTTTATAAGCCTTCTTGCCATGCATCTGAGTTTCTTATTAGCTTGGCACTAAACGCTCTTTAAAATTCATCAGCTTTCATAGCTGTTCAGCGCTTTCAGCTGAATAAGGCATATGCTTGGCCATCTAGCTGTAGCCACCATGGATCTGAGGCTCAAAAAACAATGGCAGTCACACAATGTAGGTGTGGATGCCACACGAGGCAGTGCATGGTGGGGGAGTGCAGGAAAGAGAAACTGGCTTTGCGCTCCATAATGATATCACACCACCAACCTCTCGTTCTATTTCTTTTTATAGCCTTGGGTTTTGTTATTTTTGCCCACAGACCAATACTTTAAACAACATTCCTTCCCAAAGCATATGCATCGAGTCATAGTACTTTCCGTCTTAACCTAATTCATCAAAGATATGTATTCTGGTCAGTACGAAGTCAACAGTACTAAGATGCTGCGCTCACGGTGTTCAGCTAAATTAAAGAAATCTGCCATTTTCATTAGCCTTGGTAGCCTGACCAGGGGTAGAGATCATTTTAAAAATTATGAATTGATAAATTATAGTTGTAGGTATTGAGCTTAAACACAGCCAAGGGCTCTTCCCTATACCTGTTACGGTTGGTACCAAAGAGTCAGCCTCCTATTCTGTGACCATACAGGTGGAGAGGATGGTCCCCACTGCACGTAACACCAGACGCCAAGCACCTCTCATCAGGCTCCTCCCTAGTGGCAGAGCTTGGCCCTTCAAGTGCTGCCCACTAGCTCCTGTCTTCAATGCCCCCTCTGCTCCAGCCAGCACACCTATCTCTCTGACCCCATATCCTCTCCCAAGATGTCAGGGGTGCACTCAAGGAAACAGAAAGATGATGTCAGGGCTCACTTGGAGCCCTGAGAATCTTATCAGCTTCAAGAATTGGAAAGGATGGGCTGGGCACAGCGGCACACACCAATAATCCCACCACTCTGGGAGTGCCACGCCACAGCCCAGCCTGGGCAGCTTAGTTATCTAGCAAGACCTGTTGCAAAATAAAATAAAAGTCATGCTATGATTTAGATCTATGATTTAGACCTGTCCCCCCAAAGCCTCGTGTGTTCAGTGGAGGGCTTTGGGAAGGTGATTGGATTGTGGGGTGCTATCCTTATCAGTGGATTTGTGCACCAATGAGTTTAGTCACTGGCTGTGCTGTGGGGGTGTGGCCAGAGGCAGGTCGCTGAGGGTGGAACCCGGAAGGGTGCATCTGCCCCAGCTCCTCCCTTCTCTCTCTGCTTCCTGGCCACCACCATGCAAGCGGCTCTCCTCTGCCAGACCCTTCCGCTGGGCTGTTTCTTCATTTCAGCCTGCCAGCTGTGGCCCGAAACTTCTAAAACTGTGAGGCAAAGTAAACCTCACCTCCTTGAAATTGTGAATGTCAAGTATGTTGTCCTAGCACCAAGGAAAGTGACTAAAACAATTTTTAAAAACTGTTCAGGGGTCTAGCTCAATGTGGAAAGAAAAACAAAAACAAACAAACAGACACAAACATACAAACAAACAAACAAACAACCCCAGAAGAGATGAAAGGAAAATGCAGGGCGAAAAGACTATTCAGAAAGAAAGCATAAAATGAGAAATGTTATGGATTGGATGAGCTAGACCTAACAGCCAGTACCTGGAATACTGAGACTAGGAATAGAGGGACTTGAAGGTTATATGTAAGCTGTGTGCTCTGCTAGAAGAAGACAGGAGGTTTATGAGTTATGAAAATGGAACAGAGGAAGCATAAGTTGGCCCAGTGCATGTTGGGATTCACATCCAAATATGACAGAAAGACAAGGAGTGAAAGAAAAGGGAGGGCGCATGACGAGCCCCAGGCATCCTTATCACTAACGGAAGACCCGTGGATCTCTGCGACCTGGCCTTGGAGGAGCCTTTCGTCCAGCCTCGACGCTCCTGGCTCCGACCCACGGTGCAGCCTGGAGGAAGCCAACGTGGCTGTCAGGATTTGAACAAAGACGTTGGAATCTGTCAGACCCTTGTGCAGGAGTGTCACAAAAGTAGACGGTGATAGCGCGGGGAAGGGCAGAGACAGCCAGGGCACTGACAAAGAGTCCTGTCACTTCTGTGCTTCACCTGCATCTTCCCTGAGGCTGAGTACGTGCAGCTCTGCTTCAGTTGGTGCTGGGACATATTGCTGCCCCTGACCAATCCCCTCCGTTTTTACTAACAGATATATACACATACATTTTTGTTTGGTACTGGGGATTGAGCCCAAGGCCTTTGAATTGAGCTGCATCCCCAGACCTTTAATTTCTTTTAAATTTTGAGACAGGGACTCAGTAAGTCACTAGGTTGCCCAGGCTGGGCTCAAACTTTCAATCTTCCTGTCTCAGCCTCCTGGAGTGCTGGGATTATGGACTACTGAGGTATAACTGACAAATAGAAACTTACTATATTTAAGGTGTACAACTTGGTATTTTGCTACACATGTGCAGTGGTAAAATGATCACCAGACTTAAGCTAATTAACACATCTATCACCTCAAATAAGTGGGGCGCGCGCGCGTGTGTGTGTGTGTGTGTGTGTCTGTAGAATATTTAAGGTCTACTCTCTTTAAAAATTTCAAGCAGGCAATGCAGTACTCTTGATTAATTCTTCACAAGTTGCCTCAGGGAATTTCTGTTTAGCACCTGCAGTGGACAGGCCACGCTCTTACCCTTAGTTCCTTTTAATTCATGACCAACGGAACACTCCACGTAAGTAGGAGCAAACCAGAGTAAGGGAGAGAAACAGGACTGAATGCTATTGGGATGCTGCTGAGAGAGGCGGAAGATGAATGAAACGCATGCAGCTTCATCGGAAGGCCCCGCCTCACTGCCTCTCAGCGACACAGGACCAAGCGGCCGGTCAGGTGCTGGGTGCGTGTCTGCAGCGTGACAGGGTGGGTGAGGCGTCTGCAGGGGCACTGAGGATGCCTGATGGTGACCGCAGGGCCCTCTGTCCTTGGGAGCTCTCAGCGAGCAGGAGGGGAGGCTCAGCTCTTTCTAGCAGTGCCCCTCAGAAACCTCTCTCCTCTGAGCGAGGTATACTGGGTTCCGCTCTTGCCAAACTTAAATTGCATCCATGTTAAAGAGGAAAGAGGCTTTAGCACATTCCTTTGGGGAATGGAAACAATTTATTTTGTTTGTTTCTAATGGAGAGGGCTAGCTCCAAAATCTCACTGTGAGGTCTGAGAATCTGGGCTGAGGAGGCCAGGCGGTCAGAGGAAGAGAGAGGGGGACAGGGGGAGCAGGAGAGGGACGGGAGATGGCTTCAGGTGACGGGACAGTGAGAGCAGTTATGAAGGGTGAAGCAGGAACTACAGCACCCCACTTACATGGGAACATCTTTGGTCAGACAGTCCGTGAACAGAAGTGCTTTCATAGCTCTTTATTGTTTAAAAAGGAAATGATTACTATTTTCAAATTTAACCTCCTACCCAAGTACCACCCAGCACAACCAACTACAATCCCTCTGAGGATGGGGGTGAGGGTTGGTTTTGTTTTCACTCCTTGCTGCTCAGATTAAAAAACAACAACAAACAACTGCCAGGCTGTGGCTCCCCTTTTCTTCTAGGAAAAGGGGGCAAGGGCACATACACCAGTGACCTGAGCGACAAGAAGTAATGAGATTTTGGAACGACTCTCAAAGTTCCCAACATGAACCGGGTGATGAGAACAATAAGCATGATTTCTCCTCTGCTGGTTTCCCTTGAAAGCTTATTTGTAATATAATTTATTTCCAAAGGGTGGGCTGGGTCTCCTAACAAGAGTGGAGCGCTGTTAGCGCAAAGCTGCAGGCATCTCCCCCCGCAGCCTCAAGGCTAACATGGACAGCGTAAATTAAAAGGAAGATACATCCTTCTCAGAGTTCCCGAGCCCGTGATAAGCCCGCTGGTGACTTGGGTGATATATGGCCTCTTTTTATTTTCAGCAGAGAGCAGTATGCTTCGGGTCTTCGAAATACTGTTTGATTGCTTTACAGAAACCAATCAGCAACACCTAGGTGAGGTTTGCTGCAAGGCGCATAAATCCTAGCCTGGGGAGACCAGCTGTTGTGAGACTCTGGACTGGTTCCAGTTTCCAACTGGGAGTCTCAGGGAAATGATCCTGAATCTGGGGCTTTGTTTGGATTTCAATGGAACATAATCGTGTGACATCTGGTCCCCCACCTTGTGCTGGCTGGGACACACTTCACCCACCATGGCTCTGGGCACCTCCTGCCGGGCTTCCTGTGAGTGCCAGGCACCGGAGCCCTGCCCGTCACCAGCTGCCAATCAGTTCTTCACAGTGGGGGACGGAGAGAACTTTGGGGCCTTGGGATGCCTGCTGAGAAGGACTCATAAAAATGATCTTAAAATGCAATTTGGGTCCCACTGCCCCCCTCAAGTTACTGGACGCCAGACAAAAGAGAATGACAGAAATAACTTTGAGGGGAGGAAGGGCAGGCAGAATGGAAGAAGGATAAGCATTGGAAATCAGCAGTGTGAGACACAAGACGACGGAAGCATAACGAAGCAGTGAATTAACAAATAAAGGCTGCTAAGGAACACACATGTGGAAACACACACACTAGTCCTAACGAATGGGCACCATCGTGTGAAACTCCACTTTTGTGTTCTGAGTCAGTGGTCCTTTCTTTTAAAATTAGCATCGTCAATGATTCAGGAATGAAGTGAAAAGCACATATTCATGAACATCGGGCAAGGAAAAAAATGCTGCAACCAGTATTTCAAAAGCAAATTGACCTTATTATCAAGGGTCTTAAGTCCTTTTCCAAGAACTCAAATTCAAATTCTGGGAATCTATGCTAAAGCAGTAATAATCAGCCTAAATAAAAGATACAGACACAAGATAAAACACATGATTCCCCAGCTGAGTTAACAAACATATTTTCCTTAATGCTACTTACAATAGTAAAATAATTGCAAATTATCTTAAGGATCTATAATCAGGACATGGTTTTTAAACTAAGACATACAGTCGATGGAATATTACATAGCCATTAAAAATATTAAGAAAATACTTATATTTTTGTATTTAGACATCAAAGAACATAAAAGAATTTATTTAGTTTTATAGATCTAATTTGTAAAGCAGTCTAAAAGGAATACATTACAATTTTAACAGTGAAATTCTTTGAATGATCATGATGGACCCTTTTGCTTCTATTTTTTTGTTATTTTTAAAAACATTCTTTAAATTGTGTGTATCATATAACTATTAAAAATAAAGTAATAACAATTATGAAAATACAATAAAGGAAATGTGGCCTATGCACTGGAACATATTAGAACAAAGCATTTTTAATAAAACACAGAAATAAGAAGAAACAGAGAATATAATTCAAGGAGATCAGTAAGAGAAAGGACAAATGAGCAGGTTCCAGATATCAGACATAAAGTAGGATGATGAGGATGGGGAGATGTAAGTGACAAACAAGGAGAAACCTGAGTCAGGGAAACCTCAGTCAGTCAGGGAAACCTCAGTCAGACAAAAGTGGTACAGCTGAAGATTAGATCACTTTTGTTTTGCTAAGGAACCATTTAACATTGCTTGGTTGCCGTTAATACTGGGATAAGGCCATGTGAATTTACAGTCCAGCAAAGCTAAAGACAATTGGGCTGAGGGAAGATGATATACTAACATGATTTCCTTTATTTATACTTAGTCATGGCCAAAAGCGTCATTCAAGTTTCAAGTCTACCCGCTGGGACACAAATGCCCCAACAAGTATTCCTTGTGGTTTTCCCATGCCAGCCCGATTATTATCCTCCTGATTACCACCAGTGTTAGTTTTTATGACTAATATTTCAGGCTAGCTGTGTAGATTTGAGGATAGAACATAAAGGGGAGAAAGTTACAAAGGTTTGCAATAACAATGCATGGTGAAAGCTTCTGAAAAAGTGACCACGATGGTTAGCAGAAAAGTATAAACTGCACGGCTCTCATCGGTGGTGCCCTAGATGATTTCTATCCCTGGTCTCAGCCTCTGGGAAACTCTTGTGGAGGCTTTATGTCTTTCTAAGATCTTCCAATGGATAGATTACAAACCTTAAAAAACAACAAAACAAAACCCTGAGTCTTCAATTTTCAGTTCTTTTTGGATGTATACCAGCTTACTTTGCTTTTCTCTAATCTTATGTGAAATTCCCTCCACTATTTTAGAAATCTGGAAGCATCCCTACTTCTTAAAACCCATATATTATCGTGTAGATAGTTAATATGATTCTTGGCATTTAAAGGCAATAGCTTCTCAGAATTTCCTTGTTTTCTCTCTGTCCCCTCCACTTTTGCTTGGCAGCTCGAAACATGACTAGATAGAACAGAACAGCCTCACCATAAACACAAGGCAGAGCTCTGAGCCTGCTGTAGTTTCTCCCGCAGCAAACTATTATTCTTCATACCACTTACGTGTGGATGGAAACTTCAGTTTTCTAAAGAAAAATGTACTTTGGAAATGATGTCACTCTGCTTTAACAACATGAAGCATTTAATATTTCCTATGCCACTTGGATTATGTAATCCCATTTACCTTCCTCTGGTACAGTTTAAGTTTCCAAGAGGATTTAATACAGAGATGATTTGCTAAGCAATATTAGAAAGTCACTTCCTCTTGCAAGTTCTTAACCTGCCTTCTGTTACTTATTTCACTGAACATTAAATGGTGATCTGAAGCAGTTGCTGGAAGCCCCTTAGCAGCTGCACCTGGAACACGTCATCCAATTCTATTTTTCAACAACAGCATAATTCAGATTCTTTCTCTCATCACTCACACATTTTCTGAAAGATAATCACAAAGAGAAACTGACCATAAACTAATCATGTGTTTACCCCAGAGTCCAGGGATTATCAGTTAAGTTTAATGCTCTAAAAACAAAATGGGAAGAGAACTCTGGGATGTTTCTTAGCTGAGCTCAGTGAAGCATGTATATAATCTCAGTACTCTGGGAGGCTGAGGCAGAAGGATCACAATTTCCAGCTCTGCTTGGGCAATTTAGCTAGACTCTGTTGCAAAATAAAACAGAAAAAGAGCTTGGGATGTTGCTTAGCAGTAAGGCCCTAAGTGTAATTTCCAGTACCACCACCATTAAAAAAAAAAAAAAGTTCCTTAAGTCTTTGCAAAGTTAAGAGTTGTTTGTTTAGATGTATCTTTAACTAGATTTCTTTTCTTCCTGTGAGGCAACAGAACTCTTCTGAGTTAATGTCTATGTTATTTTATTGCCCCAGTTAGTCTTCTCTTGTGTCTGTTTTGTGATAGCAGCATTCCAAAGATTTCTAAATGACCTTGGGATTGACTGGACCAAACACCCATACAGCTGCATGAATGAAAGGATGAGTGAAGTTTAGTGGTTCCCAAAGGAAAGCAGAGGAGAAGTGAATTCCAACTATTTAACCAACACAGAGCATAGCTATTGAACTGAGGGTGGGGAAAGAGGATGGTGTCTTTAAAGAGCAAGAGACCTCACTGTCTCTCCAATATGACTCTGACCTACAAACTCTATAAACAAATGTTTATTTGGCCTCCAGCTTGCTGTATTCAAATCTTGTAGCACTAAAATTTTTAGGTAGCTCAAATGTACTAAGTCCAAAAGTACATTCCTGATCAGTTCTTTGCCCTATCTCTGTTCTTCTACTGCTTCTTATACAGTATCCAACTAATTGCTAAAACAAAACAAAACAAAATGCAAAACACATAGGGAGTCACTCCCCACTCTCCCCTTGGGTTTCTGGCTGGTAAAACTAGACAGGAGACACTGGAAGTGGCCAGGTTTGGGAGGTGCGTTTCCAGCACTGGTTATCAGCTTGTCAGAAGTAAGGTATTTCTATGATGTTCTAGTTTATGTGGGTCCGGAGCTTGGGAAAGAATGCTGACTTTATGTGCCAGGTGGCAAGTGAAGCTGTGGATATGGACATGGTTGCTCAGGAGAAAAGTGTTTATTAAGGTCAGAAGATGTGGGCCGGGGGTGTATCTGTGTTGTAGAGTGCTTGTCAAGGCTGTGTGAGGTACTAGGTTCGATCCCCAAGATTACCAGTGGGGGAGACCAGAAGAGGGTCTCTAAGTAAGCCTTAAAGGATTCCACGGTTAATGGCTGGATGGCAGATGAAGCTGTAATGCACATCAGAGAAAGCAACCAGAGAGACAAAAAGGAAAGCTGGGAAGCAAGATACCAAGGAAGGCAAATGAAGGAAGATAAAACGAGGGAGTGGTGGTCCCTAGCATTGAGTCCTGTTAGGAAGACTGGAAACAAAGACTGGCGTAGTGTCTACAAATGCTCTGCCCATGCAGTCCATAGAGACCTCATCTGCACCTCTTGCAGCAGATGATGGGGAAGAATACAGACGCTCAGCCACTCACACTACCCTACACTACCCAGCCTACCCTCCTGGGTCTGTATCTTCAGACCTTTGTTTCAACTGTTTTCTTAAACTCCTATTAGTTTAACCTGCTACGTACAAACTCTAAAGTGTTTCTTCCTCTCAGGGGAACCGATCCCTTTTCTGGTTCTTTCTCTGCTGTTCTGACACCGTCTTCTTTGATTTTCTTCACCAATCAAGCCATGAAATAGCTGCATTAGGGGCATATGAGAGAAGAAATATCTTTAAACAAGGGTATTATGAGTTTTGTGAAAGGGTATGGTGAGAATGGGAGATAATTTTAAGGTTAACAAGTAAAAGGTTATTAATGGCTAAGATGAAATCTTTTCACCGAGATCACTCAACAATGCTGAGTCAGCACAAACATCAATTCCATTGATAACTGAGTAATAACATATTGGTGGTTGGTCACAACTCAAACAAACATAAGCTTATTTGAATCTATTCAGCTATATTCACTCCTTAAATAATGTGGAAGATTTTATCTTCATTTTCCTAAGGAAGAAATTTAAGGCTCACTTTCTCTAGCATTTATGTAGAAATGGTTCAATCTTATGGGAAATGTCTGCCCATCGTCTGTGGAGAAACCCAAATTCAAATACTACTGATGCCACAGATCAATTTGGAGGGCTGTGGCGATCAATTTACGTTTTCTCATACTTGGTTTCCTAATCCACCATATGGGGATAATGATACTGTTCTTATGGAACAGTCGTTAAGATTGAATTACAGAAACCCACAATTTATCCTCTAACAGTCCCTCGAGAAAGTATGAGTTTTCTTTCCCTCCTCTCTCTCTTTTTAAGTTTTGAAATTCCAATAAAAAACGCAGGACCTGCTGCATGTGGGAACACTTAACCGTGAGTCCAGGCAGGAAGTGATGAACAATGAGGCAGATCTCAGTCCCTCGCTATAAGGAAGCTTCTGGAATGGTAGCCATTTTCCACAGGCAGTGTTGGGCACATGAAGATGTCATCTTGGCCTTTTTATGACTGGGACTGTGGCATCAAGAGAGGATGCATGTATGAGAAGGGTCATGACTTACATTTCTATGTTTCCAACACACACTACACAGTACAGGAACCTGACAGAAGACTCAAGGTACAAAAGTCAATGTGTTGGCAAGTTACAGTAGGAGACAAAAACCAAAACCCAAAAAACAGTGCAATATTTGGGGCAAATAACACAAAACTTGAATATTTCATTTATCTGCTTTAGATCTGGTAGGTTTTTGAGAATTAAAACAAAACAAAACAAGACACCAAATCAAACCAAAACAAAATCAAAACAAACATAGCCAAGAGCAGGAACTTTTTACAAAAATACAAGCACTTAACTAACAGTTCAAGCACACATATACATGCAGAAACTGTGTTTCCACGGAAAACCCCTCAGATTCACAAGTGCTTTATCTGCACCAAATTCAGAGATTTCCTCTTTTAGGTTTTCTTGAAATTTAGGGTGAACATAAGCAAATAAAGATTTTTTAAAAAAGCAAAGTTATACTACCCGGGATTAAGATCACCCTAAATAGACAACAACCCATTTCAAACCTCTTTGGATTTTAGTGATTCGGTGTTACTGACTGCAGAATAACACTGGACCCCAGGAAGTTGGAGCGCTCCCTAAAAGCCATCAGGCAGGGACTGAGGCAGTGGGAGCTGCCAGGTGCTTGGTGCATGGTGAATTCAGCAACAATGACAGGGGTGCTTAGGCATGATACTTTCCAGAATAGACATTCACTAGCAAGTCACAGGATGGCTGAGCGAGATAGGCTCGATGACTAGCTATATGCTTTGGGGCAAAGGAGACGAATGACTGAAACTGTTTCCAAAGACAATTATGTAAGATTTCCACTCTCCTCCCTCTCGCTGTCCTACTATAAGAAAAGGAAAGTGAGAGTTTTAATTTTCCTATCCACTACTGACATCTTTACAACAGGACTCAGTCAAAGTCAAAATATGCCTCAGTTTATTGGGTCTTTAGGAATAAAAAAGGACATAATTTTTTTCTCCTGATATTCCATATACAGAGAACACTAAGCAAGGCAAGAATCTGCTACAAACTACTGTACAGCGAGAATTTCACGTAGAGTATCCTTTGGATCAAGGAAATGCTATTTTGATGGTATATTTTTATTTCATCAGGACCTCTTTTTCCCTCTATTTCAGCTACAGGTCTCATTTTTATCTACTTGGCATTCATGGAAGACTTCGTTTAGGTTAAGGATTTTATAAGGAAAAATTAGAAAAATCATTGTGCCAGAATAATGTCTAAATCCATCAAGATGAAATTTACTGACGTAAATGAAAAATCTAACATTGAAGTTTAAGAAATCAGCAACATATTATGCAACAAAATAATAGCCCCAGAGCTCAGCATGTGACAGACCCCAAATAAAGCTAGAGACAAACAAAGGAAAGACAGAACACAACAAAGGGGTAATTGTTAAGCTATCTCCCATCTTCTATTTTCCACTGGAAATCCTAATATCTTCAGGTTTTCCATGGTGTCAATTTTCCAGCCATTTGTTTTCATTCACATATTAAATGGACATTTAGATTGATACTGCTTTGCGAAATAAGTCCATTTCTATTTATTTCCTTAATTTTGAAAAACTTTACCATGCCCTAGCTTTGCGAAATAAGTCCATTTCTATTTATTTCCTTAATTTTGAAAAACTTTACCATGCCCTAACTTGTTAGTTGGTTTTTAATTACTATTCTTTCCATTTGATTTATAAAACTTCATAAATTTGGTCACAAACTTAAGCCAATGTGTTCAAAAGATTTGAACACTGCAATCACAGGAGATGACACATCAGCATTTCTGACATTTCCGCAGGATAAAACAGATGTCTTCCAACTAATCTTTCATCTTGTAAAAATTAAAGATTTGTATCAAAACAGAATATCTCAGAGAGGACTCAGCAACAGGGTTTATAGACTCATCGAATCTTTGTAAAAGGATAGAGAACAGTGAGGTAAGTTGATATAAACAGGCATATCCTATGTTAAACACCCTTTGAAATTCTCATACAAAGTATGAAATCTCCAAAAAAATCTAATATGCACACACTCTCATACTCTTGACTCCATGTTGTAGGCCGAACTGTGTTACCCAAAATTCATGTGTCGGAATCCTAACCGCCAACATGAACAGACATGGAAAGCAAACCCTTTCAAGGGCGACTAAGTTTAAATGAAGTCATAAGGTAGGTCCCCAATCTACAGTAGGACTGATGTCCTTCTAAGACAAAGAAGAGATGCCAAAGACAGGCTGACACAGAGAAATGCCCTGTGAGGACACAGTGAGAAGGTGGTCACTTACAAGTCAAGGAGAGAGGCCTTGGGACACCTTGGCCTTCTCCGTTCCAAGACTGTGGAAAAATAAATGTCTGCTGCTTGAGCTACTTATTCCATGCTGCTTTTTATGGCAGCCTAACAAAATAATATACCCTCCCTCTGCTGGGAAGAAACATCTTTCTATCTGGAGGAAAGTGTGCTCCTAATAGCAGACCACTGCCGTTTCACACACGGACTACTCTGTATTATGAATCCATTTTAGGGGCAGCCTCACAGACCGATGCTCTTAGGAAGCTCACAGAATCACAGACTTCCAGAGGAGAAGGAGGAGCCTTTTTTGTTGGTTTTTTTTTGTTTTTGTTTTTGTTTTTGGTACTTGGAATCAAACTCACAACCTCATGCTTGCCAGGCAGGTGCTATGCTGCTGAGCTATATCCCCGGCCCCAGGAGCCTATTTTTAAGTGTTGTACATCATGCCATCTCCAGTAATATTTTCCTTAGAAAATGAGACAAAAATTACCTTATCAGAGGTAAAACTGTACATATTTATCAATTTAAACTGCGAAGACAAAACAACATAACCAACTCAGTCTATAAACCAATATCCTAAAAAAAGAAGAAAGGGAGAGGGAGAGAGAGAGAATAAAAAGAAATTCCCAACCGATTCTACTTTCATTTGTGCTTACAGTTAGGTGAAGCAGGCACAGCACCCAGATCCTAGAACACAGTCACAGGGGTTCCACTGTTCAGGTTCCTGGGGCCTGGTTCCACTTGTCTAAATGTCCCATGGTGCCTCTGAGAGGTCCACCCAGGCGGAAGTTTCCATCTACTCATGGTTCATGTGGACACCACTCCCAGCTTCGTGGAAGTTACAGGAGGTTACAGTACAAGTGAGGATCAGGCATAGCAAGCACTGCAAGGTGGCTTTCTTAATTTCCTTCCTTCCTTCCTTCCTTCCTTCCTTCCTTCCTTCCTTCCTTCCTTCCTTCCTTCCAGTGTGTGTGTGTGTGTGTGTGTGTGTGATGGTACTAGAAATTAAACCCAGTCTCTAAACTGAGTTACATCTCCAGCCAATTTTTATTATTTTGAGATGGAGTCTCACTAAGCTGCTAATTTGCCTGCAATGAGCTCAAACTTGTGATCTTCCTTCCTCAACCTCCCAGGGTTCTGGGAGCAGAGGTGTGCGCTCCCAGACTTGTTATGTGGCTTCCTTTGATTCTCCAGTTCTCTTGGTAATGAACAAGAATTGTCCCTGTTGCTTATTATTATTTTTGTTTACTGCCCCCTATTCCAACAGACGCAGGTGGGGAAGGAACATGCCACTTTCAAAAGGTATTTTCTCCCTGCACAGAAGGCAGCAAAGCCTTTGAAGGAAAACAGGTCAGGGGGAGCTGAGTTCAAAGCACTTCCCGATGGCTAGGAAGCAAGAAAAGACTTCAAACAGGGAAAGGGTCAGCCTTTGATGAACTGAAAAATTAAAAAAGAATTTCTGCTGCCAGCCTAACAGAGATTCTTCCACGTCAGGCTACCTGAAGAGGCGGCAGCATCCTTTGATAACCCACGATATTTAATGCAAACAAGGACCAGGACCTTCAGGAGAGGGGTTCAGTGTTTCGGAATGGGTGTTTTGCTTAGTTTTAACAATCTGAAAGCAGTTTGAAATGGTTTGCTGAACCACACATTCTAAAAGAAGTTAAAAATGACTTTATTGAAATATTTAGATTTTGATTGTAAATACTGATGATTTCATAGAGTAACAGTAAATACATCACTGATCAACATCAGTTCGTGCCTATGTGTTTTGTTTGGGGATAATCTGTTCATGCACATAGTGTGAGATAGCAATGAGGTACAGATAGCAGATATATAGAACTTTCCTAACATGGCTATGTTGAGGTTCTGTTAGCTGAAGAATCTGTCACAGGATCCCAATTGGTAATTTGGAAAACATATTCTCACAGACTAGAAATGAAATAATTAAATAAATGTTAAAATATCTTGGTTAGCATGATTTTGGTGTATTCTGGGTAAAAATGAGCCTGGAATGTGGTTGTTAACTATTTTTCTATAAGAAAATCATATTAAATTGTTACAGTTTGTGTTTGGATGGCCCCCTATGCCTCGTTTGGTCATGAAAGTGGATGAATCTAGCATTTTTGATTGATTGTCTAGCACTGATTGGTGGTGTGAGTGCTACCCCTGCCCCAGGGCGGGTAGCTGACATACAATATAAGGGAGGGAAGGAGGTGTGTTCCTCCCTTTTTGCTCTTGTTGCTGGCTGCTGCCGTGAATGGCTGCCCCTCAGCCATACTACCCTGCCTTGGAACCAGCTGAGTATGGATTGAAACCTCCAAAAACTGTAAGCCAAATAAACCTTTCCTTCCTTTTCTTTTGGGTGTTGAGTATTTTGACTCAACAATGAGAGAAAAGTAACCAAGACATAAGTTCTTAGTTTTGAGTAAGAGATACATTTTTGGAACATAATCCCACTCATTACAGAACACCTATGGCATACAGCAAATATGACAAATTCTAAATTTTTCAGTAATTGTACATTCTTTGTATTCATGACCTTGTTTAAGGGTGGACTGGCTTAGTGACTGGCTTCTAAACTATAGTCTATGGTAAAGGTGATGGGTTAAATAAGATTCTGAGCTCTGTTCTGTTAGTAGGCTTCCTCTTTTGCTGGCTTTCACAAAGGTGCCATATTGGGGAAGTCTTTGACTGCAAGAACTAAGAGGGCATCTTCTGGTCAACAGCCTTTGGAAGAAATGAATTCTCACAATAGCCATGTATACTTGGAATCAGACCATTCACCAGTCAGTCCTTCAGGTAACACCCCAACTGTGGTTACCACTTTGTACTTTGACAAATCCTATAGCAGAAGATTTCACTAAGCTATGTATGGACCTGCAGAAACTGTGAGACCAGAAATACATGGTTTTAGCTGCTAAATCTGCTATAGAACAGCAGAAACAATTTGATAAGTGTAAACTCATCCAATCATTCTGACCTGACGGTATGTGTTTGGGTTAGCCCACAACCAGGTCTATTAATACATAATACTGTTTCAAAATAATTTATTTACTTTCTTAACTTCCTCACAAATTAAGGAACTTATCACAAAATTTCTCCTTTCATGTGGAATCTCTCCAGCTCTTCCGATCTTTGTCAACTCGACTGTCTAATATTTGTTGGGTTCCTATACTGTTAGCTGAACCAGAGGATAAAACCACTCTAAAGACTGGCATAAGTAATGATATTAAAGAAATATCTGGTCTCAAGGTGACAAGTGAATGATATAGAAATGGGGTGAGATGGCATGAAAGTTTCAAAGAGAACCAGTTCGTTCCGGGGAAACAGAGTTTTGATGAAGCCTTGGAGGTAGAGAGAAGACATAAAGGTATTTATTTTAGTAGCTATAGCTAATGTAAAAAAAAAAACAAAGGAAGGACAGATTGCCTTTCTTATCCATGTAAGACACACAGGAGGATGAAGGAAATACAATTGAAAGAACTGCTAGTCAGGGACCAGATGTCACTCAAAAAAGGTCAGAAAAGAGCATGTTTAAAAGTGTGGGGCCATTTGGGGCCTGAGGAATCATGTGGACACACACAAACTCCCCCAAAATGATCAGAATGCCAGAGGATGTATTTATTCATTCAAAAAATAGTTTCTAAGTTCCTATTCTATATAGCACAGTGCTACTTTCATGAGGCCTACAGTCCAGTTACCTCAGAAGAGCTGGTCATGAGGCCATCTCAGGCCAAACTCTGAAGAATGAGCTCTATTTTTAAAACAGTGTTTCAGGGTAGGAACTCTGAGACATCCATGAAACGTTTAGCAAAGTGCATGTGTTCATTTTTTAGGATTGTGTATGGTCTAGGTGTCTCCTCCAAAACTCCAGCTGAAATTTAATTGCCATCTGCATAACATTAAGAGCTGAGACCTTCAAGGATGATTAGGACATGTGGTTTTGCCCTCTGATTGGATTAATATCTTACCTTGGGAGTATGCTAATTATCTCAGGAGTGTGCTCCTTATAAGATGATGAGCTTGGCCAGTTTCCTGTCTGTTGCCTGCAGACTTGTCCTTCCTCCATGTCACTAAGGCCCTTTCCAAATGACAGTGCTGTGCTCTCAAGACTCCCAGCCTTCAGAATTGTGAACAAAATAAACTTCTTTGGTTAATAAATTACTCCCCCTGTGACACTCTATTATGGCAGAAGAACAACCGACTAAGTAGACTACTATAAATATTACCACAAATTGGGTGATTTCAAAGAATAAAAATGTGTTCTGTGATTGTTTTGGAGGACAGAAATCTGATGATAAGATGTCAACAGGGTTTCAGACCCTCCAAAGGCTTTTGGGGAGAATCCATGTATATCTCTCCCAGCATCTAGGGCTGCAGGCAGTCTTAGTTTACAGATGGGTCTCTCCATCTTTGCCTCCGTGATCACACGGCCTCGACCTTTCCTGTGTCCAATTTCCTCCTGCCTTCCTCATATAAGGATATATGTGATGTCATTTGAGGACTGCCCAGGTAATCCGGGATAAGCTCTTCGCAAAGAACCTTAATTTAATCATATATTTTTGCCACATAAATTAATAGTTATTCTTCTGTGCTAGTAGGTTAGATTCGTAAGTTCTAGAAATTAACATATGGATATCTTTTTGTAATGGTTGTTAAAAATGTTTGTATCTTAGATCTTTTAGGTTTTGCTTTGAGAAGATGCATGCCTGTCATCCCAGCACTCAGGAGGCTGAGGCAGGAGTACTGCTGTGAGTTTGAGGCCACCCTGGGCTAGGAAGTGAGTTCAAGGAGACACTAAACTATATAGCAAGACCCTGTCTCCAAAAAAAAAATCTTTTTCAGGACTTGAAAATATGGCTGAGGAATTATCTTACACAGACACTAATAAAAAAATAAAATTATGAAAAAAATCCAAGAATTTTGGGATTAAATGACCAAACATGAATTTTTGATGTAGAAGAGGCACTGAAGTTAAACATAATCTATTTAAGATGTAATAACAAAAAACTTCCCAGATCTTAGACTAGATATAGACACCCATGTACAGTAGGCATTTAGACTTCCAAAAAGGCATGACCAGATAAGAACCTCTCCACATCACATTATAGTTGAAACGGCAAGAGTACAGAACAAGAAAACAACATTTAAAACTCCAAGAGAGAAGTCATTTGTAGAGGTAAATCCAGAAGAAAAACTTTAGACTTCTATGTACAAATCCTAACAGCCTTGTTATGGAACAAGGTACTTCAATTCAAGTCCTGGAGGAAAGCACCTGTCAGCCCAGATTACTATATTCAGCAAAGCTATGCTTCGACATTGAAGGAGAAATAAATACTTTTCATGGTAAGTGTAAACTAAAGATATTCAAATGCAGAAAATACTTAAAGCAATCCTATGCAAAGAAGGGGAAAGGTAGATAAGCTACTGAGAACCAGGGAAGAATGACATATTAGAAAAACAACAAAATGACAGGACTTAGTATATATCCTCCCATAATAACTGTGACTATAGGTTGTCTGAATTCTCCAATTCAAAGATAAAATAGCAGAATGTATTAAAAAATATGATACATCTCTTTGCTGCCGGCAAGCAAACTCCTCACTAGCAAAGAGTACTCAGTCTGAAAGTGAAAAAATGGAAAAATAGTATGCATGCCAATGAAACCCAGAAACAACCAGGTAGCTATCCTTATATTTAATAAAGCAGATTTCAAGACAAAAGTAATCAAATGAGACAAAGAAGGCCAGTACATATTGATAAAGGAAAACTCAGCCAAGAAGATATACCAGTTGTAAATACATATACACTGAACATTGCTTATCCACATTCATAAAACAAATACTACTTGACATAAAGGGACATATAGGTCTCAACACAATGATAGTGAGTGACCTTAATTCTCCTCTTTCACCAATAGACAAGTTGTCTGGATAAAATTCAACAAAACCCTTGGAATTAAACTATACCATAGATCAAATTGACTTAACAGACATATACAGAACATTCCAACCATCAACCACAGACTACAAATGCTTACCAGGAACTCATGCAATGCTCTTCAAAACAGTCTATATTTAGACCATAAGGCAAGCCATAAAAGAAATACAAAGAATTGAAATAACTGCTTGCATCTTATCAGTATATGTACTGCTGAAGTAAACACATGCTTGTATCTTATCAGATCATGATGGAAAGGAACCAGAAATCAATAGTAAGGGAAACTACAGAATTATACAAAAATGTGGAAGTGAAGAATGTACTTTTGAACAATCAGTGGGTCATTAAAGTAGTCAGGCAGTGATATTAAAGTCTGGAACACAACAAAGGAAGTTCTCTAAGATGGAAGTCTACTGCCATGCTTGTCTACATCAAAAAGTCAGGGACATCTTAAGTAAATAAACCAAGAATTCATTTCAAGGTCTTAGAAAAACAACAAACCCAAACCAAGCTCAACAGAAAGAAAGAAATAATAAAAATCAGATCTGAAATTAATGATATAGAGACTAAAAGAACAATACATGGGATCAATGCAACAAAGAGTTGGTTCTTTGCAAAGATAAAGAAGACTAATAGTCTTCTAGCTAAACTAAACCATGTGTGCAAGAGGAAGGGAGAGAGGGAAGGAGAAAGAAGGAGAGTGAGGGAGAGGGAGAGAGAGAGAGACTCTAAGTCATTACAGTTAGAGATGAAAAAAAGTTGAAAAGAAAGCTGGGCTCAGTGGCACACCCCTGTAATCCGAGCATTCGGAAGGCTGAGGCAGGAAGATCCTTGCAAGTTCAAGCTCACCCTGGGCTTTAAGGTGAGCTCAAGGCCAGCCTGAACTTCACAGTGAGACTCTGTCATAAACACACACACACACACACACACACACACACACTAAATAAAAAGAAAAGAAAAAAGAAAGAAAAAGAAAAGAAAAAGAGGATGTTACATTAGACACCACTGAAATTCAAAGAATTATTAGGAACTATTTTGAAAACCTATATTCTTATAAAGTGGAGAATCTAGAAGAAATTGACAAATTTCTAGACACATGTCACCTACACAAATGAAACCAAGAAGATATGAAAACCCTAAACAGAGCAGTACAAGCAATGAGATATTTATTTATTTATTTAT
>PVJX010013803.1:0-46497 GCA_004027295.1 Dolichotis patagonum
AGGCTTTGGCAGCCTGCAAGAGAGACCTGGTATCTGGGGACCTGCACCATGCAGTGACCTGGGGTGCCAGGAGAACAAGGAACTCCTCCCCTCTCTGGTGAGCAACTGTGAGCCTGCCAGCACAAGGGCTGAGAATCAAACATCTCATGTTGTCCTTTCCCCCCTCCTGTACCTCCCCCCTCACTTAGCAAGTGGGAGCCAGTGAACTGGACATCTTGTGAAAGATTGGCTATGTTGTTTTGTATGAACTTTCCATATACAAAGATATGGACAACCATTTGGAAGAAAACAAGAAACAATATGATAGATAGTGAAGATGTCTGGTTGTCTAGCTTTGAGATTTATGCTTTCTTATGTTCCATTTTGTTGTGTTAAATTTTACCCCCTTTAAAAGAAAAAAAAGAAATCTGTGTCTCTTACATTGTTTCATCTGATCTGCTTTTTTCTGTTTTGTTATGTTTAGTTTTACCCTCTTTAAAATAAAATTTAAAATAAATAAATAAATAAAAATAATAAAAATAATACTGTAGCTCAGGCTTAAAACACATTAATGTACTGTTACATACATTTAATGGTACCAGTCTTATTTTTAATAAAATACATTAGAGTTGGAAAAGCATAATGAATACTCATAACATACTGTATGTGTTAAAACTCATGTGTTGATCTTTTACATAATTAAACAATGCTCACTTTGTTTTTGAAAGCTTTGTTTTAGATATACACACCCCATATTTCACTGATTATTTAAAAAACAATTTTACATTTTAATTTCTCTGTACTCAGGATAAACTCTATAAGCAATAGAATGGCACAATTTAATTAGCATCACATTTTTTTCTTAGTGATACCCAAAATATTCATAAAACTCTGACAACTGACAACTGATAGCCTTAGATTGGTGATACAACAGCCACATGTATGTTTGTATTCTGGGTTGTAACATAAAATACAATTCTAACTGAAGTTAGCAATGAAAGAATTAGCACATTTGTTGCACGACTTATCTATGGATCCCAAGTTGACTGTGAGAAGAATGTTTGCTACATGTATCAGCTAAGGCATGCATCCATCCTCGTATTTACATGATGTCTTAACAGTATTTACACAGCCCAAATGCCTTTCTCTTCACTGTGAAAGCCTTCAAATCTTCACAGGGAAACCACATTGAATTAACATGCTTCTGCCATTCATCAGTGAATGCCACTTGCATCTCCTTCTGCAGCCAAAAATAAGTGCACAGTGAGGTACAGAATGGCGTGAAGTCTTTCCAGGATATCAGAGCAATGATGACAGGTGACACTTACAGATGGCTGTGTTCAAAAACTGCATCTGCAAATAAGTTTCTTGTAACTTGAACTTGGTTTTCCCTCGTGCTATGATTTTTATGTGTTCTCCAAAGGCCAGATGTTAAAGGCTTTGTTAACAGCCTATGGCACTATACGATATGGTAAAAGAGGTGGGACCTAGTAGAAGAAAGTTAGGTCATCGGGAAAATACTCTCGAAGGTTATATTGTGACCTTGGTGATCTGCTCCTTGACTGCCATGAGATGTGGGCCTCTTCTGTCACAAGTTTTGCCATCATGTAGTGACTCACCATGAACCAACAATCAATAGAGTGAAGTGACCATAGACTGAAACAATGAGCCAAAATAAATTTTCTTCTTTTTAAGTTGATTTATCTCATGTATCTGTCACAGAAAACAAAAGCTGACTAACACACCTTGAAAATCATATTACCATTGGTTATCAGGTACCCTAGAGAGTCCATCAGAATTATTTTTATTTGTTTGGTGGGGTTTTTTTGTTTTTTATATTTTTGAGACAGGCTTTAACTATGCTGTTCAGGCTGGCCTTGAACTCACTTTGTAATGCAGGTTTGTCTTGAACTCGCAGTGATCATCCTGCCTCAGCCTCCCAAGTGCTGGCATTACAGGTGTGTGCCACCGTATCTGGCTCAGAGCCGTTTTAAACTACAATAGAGTCAAACTCTAGATGTGCCTGGGGTGCCTCTGTACCCATTGGATAAGGATATTCTCCTCCTTCCCATGCCTACTTACCCCTGCCCTAGAACACAACGATCACATTCATTTTATTTCTAGTACAATTATCCTGCTACTTATCATTTTTGATCTGCTGACCTAGAGTCTAACAGAGAAGCTGATATGAATATGGATAGTTATGTGTGAGTCTTGTTTTCTGTTATTGAGAATCCTGTGTGTGAGCCAAGATTTTAAAGATGAAAAATTCCAGATACAAATTACCATTTTTTTTCCTCGGTTGCTCTCAAGTATGCTGCAACTTGTCAGTACAAGAGCCTACAGGCAAATTCATCTTCTTTCAGCCCCTCATTGGAGAAGGACTTATAGTAACAAGCTTATTTTCTCTTTACTCCAGTACATTATCAGTAAGTCCTGGGGTTGAGGTAAGAGTGCAGGTAGGGAAGGTACTGGTGAGACCTGTTTTCAAGGATGAGGCTCATTCTCAGCCACCATAAAATGGTCAAAAATGAAGTGGATACCTTTAAGGAAACTTTGCTAAAGCCAGGTCTTACTGAATAATTTTCTAGTACACTGGTGAATAGATAATATGTATAGGACAATAAGGAAATGGCCAAATAAAAGGCAAATGAAATGAACTGGCAGCTATTTCTGCAGCCTTTCAACACACAGGAGCAGTTTTTTGCAGCAAAACCTTGTGGGCCAAAATAGACACCTATGCATCCTAAAGTAGATGTTTGAAGTATGCAAAAGATAAAAAAGGACCTGCTATTTATTGAATAATACAACACCAGTCACTGCTGTGGGTGATTTATATAAATCATACAATTTGTTCAGTGTATTCTCATAAAGGGAATCCAAAGAGGAAAGGGAAATGCAAACACATAATTTTTTATATCTTACAAAAATTGTGGTTAATTGTTTTGTTAGTATGGGGGTTTAAATATGACTCATCTCATATTTAAATTTTACACATCACAATCAAATAGAGCATGGAAACTTCTTTACATTGTGTAACAAAGTGAAGACATGAGCATTTTCAGAGCATGAATGCTGATGTCTACTGGAACTAATCCTTTTCACTGAAATGGTAATCAATGAATTCTCAATTTAAAGCCGGCAGTAAATGGGAAACATCCTAGATAGTTCATCTTTCCCTTGATGAACACACATGAAAAATATTATCTAATATTAGCAAATGACAGCTTTATTTTTCACTGTAAAATCTTGAATAAATGATGGGTTAGCCACCATCATTGAGAATGTTCTACTTTGTTAATGTGAGGAGGGCAGTTTGAAGAGGCACATGTGTCCTTCAAGTCATCAAATTACTAGATTTCTGCAGCTCAAGTCTACAAAATATATTAAAAAGAGTACTTCAATACATGTATTTGACAGGAGCATTGATTTAAAAGTCCAGCATCTAGGCTTCTCTTTTAGGCAGTACATGAGCCATTAGGCCTGACTGTGCTCAGATGAGAACAAGTAAAAATTTTGGATGAAATATTTTTTAAAGATTTCAAAATTTAGTTTGAGCTTGAAAGAAAGCAAGGCATACTCAGAGACCAAAACCTCTGCAAAAACAGTACACTGGCCAGGTAAGTCTCATCCTTCATTCAGACAACTGCCATAACTGAGCTTTCATTTCCACACAGCAGTGAGATATGATTACAGAAGACGAACTCCAGGGACCCCTTAAGGTCAGCTGTTTTACAGCATACCTCCCTCCTCTCATAACCATTTATAAGTTTGCCACTGTCACACCCTATACTTTCAGCAAAGTGAACTGGAAATAAATCCACCCCTTATGTAGGAAATACAAAGAAAAGCTTTTACTCTTATTCTGAGTGAAAGACAAAAACCTTTCTTCGAGAATCAGTATTATTGTATTGCTATTAGGATCTTATTAATAATAAAGACCATAATGGTATCATTTTACACCCATTAATTTGAACAAAAATCTTAAAATCTAACAAGATCAAGTATTGACATGGATGCTGAACAATGAAAACTCACTTGGATATTTTGAGTTGAAATTGATACAAATTCGATATTACTAATCAAAGCCAAAGATGTGTGTGCACTATGATCCAGCAAATTCACCCGTAGGTATTTATTCTAGAGAAATTCCTGCATCATCCTCCAATGAAATGGACAAGAATCTTACTAACAGCACTGTTTTTAAGAATATAAAACTAGCAGCAACTCAAATGCATATCATAAATAGTAAAGGATAAACTATTCCATATTTACATATTTGGATCCTATATAATAATGTAAATGTGTTTTGTTTAAACCACAATCACATGCAACAATATGAACAAATCTCATGAGTTGAAAGTTGAGTGAATAAAAGCAAGTTGTAGAAGAAAACAGTCAGTATGAGTACACCTATAAAAATGTCAAAGGCATGCAAAAGTAAATAAGGTGTTGTTATAAATACAAACATATCCAGTAATAATATAGAGAAAATCAGAAGGCTGGTATGGTAGCACGTGCCTGTAATCATGGCTACTCAGAAGACTGAGGAACAAAGACTACAAGTTCAAGTCCAGCCTTAACAACTTAGTGAGATACTGTCTCAAATTAAAAAATAAAAAATGACTGGTGATATATCTCAGTGGTATAACATCATTGGATTCAATCCTGAAATACCACCAAAAATTATGAAAGAAATAGTGAACATACAATTTGGGATCTTTGTTACTTCTAAAATGATAAGGATAGAATTCAGGAGGGAAATGGCAAGACCAAAAGATAGTGTTTATAATCCTTTCTGCTACTATTCTTCTCAATTAAACTAGCAGGTAAATACAATGGTGTTCATTGTGTTTTTTACCTTATCCATATTATGCAGATATTCTGTTCTATGCAAAGTTTAATTTACAAAGTTTAAAGCAGAGCAATTAAAATATCTTTGATGTAAAGAGTTTGTTTATTAGGTTTACCGCTCATTTGTTTGCAATTATCAGAACTTGTTTTTCCTAGAAGTTATTAACAATAAGCATGTGGAACTCAAACTAAATAGCTTACTTTGCCAATAAAATTAGAAAGTCTTAGATCTGGAAATGCTTTTGGAAGATCATCTGATGCAGGGACCAGCCACAAAGACTGAGAGTGTCCCAGTGAAAACTCAAAGTTTGGAAACATACCCATTTCAGCCTACTCTAAAGCTGTTTCAAAATTTTGCCCCTAAAAAGTCAAAATTTGTTCTTTAAAACCCATGTAACAACAGGTCATGGTGGCACTCACCTATACTCCAGCTACTTAGGAGGCTAAGACAGGAAAGGGGAGGCCTGCCTGAGAAAATTAGTAAAAATCTATCTCAAAATAAAAAAAATAAATAAAAAGGGGCTGATGATGTAGCTCAGCACTCCTTGGGCTCAATTCCCAACACCACAAAAGAAAAAACACAACTGAAATATTTCTTCCTTTAATATATTTGCTACAAAAAGCCATCAACTACAGAGAGAGTCTTGAAATTCAAAAGCAATGAGACCTTAGCAGTCTGTTTTGCCTGAGTTCAACTTTCCAGATTCAAGGAAACTGTACCTTATCACCTGAAAGATTATAGAGGGTAGACATTGCAATTACTAGTTTTTATAGTCACTGAAGTTTTAAGGGAAATCAAGGGACTGTCAAAGATTTTAGCTTGTCATTTTCAAACCTGTAAAAAACATAGATTGTAAAAACTATATAGACACCAAAAAGGTTTAATTCTACCCTTGGCTTTAATTTGAGAACATATTACTAAGCAAAATTGGGAAGAAATTTTAAAATAGTGACAATTTGAAACCATCATTAATTCAAAGGACAAATCAGAAAAAAGCAACCTCGTTTTCTTGGTTTACTAAGGAGGACTTTTACTGTGGTACAGCATATGTATTGTGCATAGAGGCACACTGATTTAAGTTAAGTACTGATTTATGAATTGTCTTAGCAGGGAGCAATAATTTTTCTTGGGTATGAGCCACAAAAATGAACATTTAATTTTGAGTCTCACAGGTCACAGAGGTACTGAGCCCTGTGAATCCCAGAGCTCCAGAGCCATCCATTAGGAAGCAACCAGCCTAGTCAATGGGTCCTGGAGATTTCAAGCTCTGCCCATCACAGCACAAGGCCCCGGGGCCATAGTTCAGGGATGAGTCCCAGCTAGTCCCACAAGTCCCAGAAGCTCTGAACTCCACTCAGCCAGGCATAAGGCCCAGCACCACACTACAAGGGTGCATCCCTGCTAGCTGTATGGAAGATCCAAGCTCTTCCCAGCTAAGTGTCCCAGTGCAATCAATCAGGGGAACATCCAGCCAGTCTCACAGGTCACAGAGGTACTGAACCTTTCCCAGTAAAGAGCCCCAGAGCCATCCATCAGGGAGTGGCAAGCCTAGCTGATGAGTCCTGAAGATTTAGAGCACTGCCCATCACAGCACAAGGCTCTAGCACCACAGTTTGGGGGTGTGCTCCAGCTAGCCACATGGATATTGGAGGATCGAAGCTCTTCTCAGTGCAGCATTCCAGTGCAATGCATTGGGAGGGTGAATAGCCAGCTGTTGGAGCCACTGAAGCTGAATACACAGGCATGGCTGTGACATGGCCCAGGCATGCCTGAATTGAGAATGAGGAGAGAGGCCTCGACAAGATAGGCCACAGCTGAGGACACCTGGAGACTTTCTGCTAAGCTAGTTCTCCTTAATTAGCATCACCTGTTGCTTGCAGGGGTCCTTGAACCCCGCCCAAGGTCCAGCTTAGGTTTCCTGCATTTTCCACTTAGTTTGAATTCTAACTAAGTACAGGCCACTGAGAGACATTGTCTAAGCTACAAAGAACTCTGCAGAGGGTTTTGATCTTCCTGGAGCCCTAAAGATCATGCCACTTGTCTCTTTTATTGGGCATTTGCCAAGCACTCATTTGGGAGATTGGGCATCAAGGCACAGACCCCAGGAGCAAGCTGCACAGGTCCAAGAGGTAAATGACAAAACAAAACAGAAAGATGCAGTCACAATCCTCCATCCAACCAAGAACAAACCCAGGAGACATTGAAATGGAAGACACTGGAACTCACACAACTGAACTTTCTGAAATGATAGCAACTGAGGTAAGGAAACACTCCATGAAGCTATAGAGGAAATCAGAAATAATCTCCCAGGTAAAAAAAGGAAATTACAAACATATGTTTGATATTATTGTAATTGAAACTATGCTCAACTATAGCAGAGTAAGAGATATGGTGTTAGCTACTGTTGATGTCCAGTTGACTTAATGTAAAGTACTGTGTTGCCTATGTTGTCCTGTTCTAATCTGCTCTGTACTGCCCCCTTTTGTTTTATTCTCTTTCAAATAAAAAAAAAGAAAAAATACTGAGTGTATATAAAAAATATGTAGATTAAAAAAATAAAGGAACATAATAAAATGCAGAAACCTTGAATGAACAATATAAGACAGAATTAGAATGAATGAAACAAATACAATTGGATATTCAAGAAATTAAAAATTTCATTGAAAGCTAGAAAAACTGCTTCAAATAAGCTGAAGATAGAATCTCAGACTTTGAAGACAAGGTGGAAGCTTATGATCATGAAAGAAAAGAACACTGAAAAATAAGAGACCAGGAAAAAACAATTCAACAGCTGTAATATAATGCAAAGAGAAACAATATAAGACTGATTGATATCAACAAAAAAAAGCAGGGAGTCAAAACAAATGAGACTGATGGATATCAACAAAAAAAGCAGGGAGTCAAAACAAATGACATAAGAGTATTTACAGAAATAATAGCAGAACATTTTCCAAACATGGGAAAAGAACCTGTTATACAGATAAGTGAGGCATATAGAACCCCAGTTAGCCATAACCAGAATAAATCTTCACCGAGAAAAATAATAATTTGGATCTCAGAAATTCAGCACAAGAACAGAATACTAAAAGTCATCAGAGAAAAAAAACAGACGCGTATGAAGGAAAGCCTATCAGAAACATGGCAAACTTCTCAACACAACCTTAAAGTTAACAAGATCATGGAGTCTTCTAGGAATATTCCCAGAAGGACTGAAAACATCATACCACAGTGATATATGTGCACCCGTGTTTATAGCAGCACAATTTATAATAGCCAGATCTTGGAAACAACCTAAGTGCCCATCAACTGAGGAATGGATCAAAAAGTTGTGGCATTTTTATACAATGGAGTACTACTCACCTAAAAGAATCATCACATTGAGATATTTATAAATAAATGGACACAACTTGAGACCATAGTCATAAGCGAAATAAAGCAAACTCACATGTGTAAATACTGTATAGTCTCCCTAGTATGAGAGTTGGTAAGAGTACATAAGATTTTATGGTAATCATGATTTCCCATTTTATTGCTTTGAAGCCTTTCAATGTTTTCATTCATCAGTTGGAATGGTTTTAATGTTTTGTTTGACTTTATTATGCGTGATGGTATAAACAGTGGTTTTGAAGAAAACAAAACATTATGACAGCTATTGCTGATTTAATATCATCTTCCTTAGAAGTTCTATCATGCTTCTACTCTGCTATTGCCATTGGTTCTATCATGTTGTGTCTTATTGGGATTTTAATATATGTGATAGTATAAACAAATTTTTTATTGAAAATAAGATATTATAGTAGCCATTGATCATTCTCTGTTATTCGGTTCAGAATGTCCTGTAATTCTTTCATTCTTTTGAATGGTTTTATACTATTTATGTTTGATATTATTATATTTGAAACTATGCTCAACTATAGCAGAGAAAGAGATATTTTGATAGCTACTGTTAATGTCCAGTTGTCTTGTTGTAAAGTACTGTGTTGCTTATGTTGTTCTGATCTGCTTTGTTCTGCCCTCTTTTGTTTGTATTCTCTTTAAAATAAAAAAAAAAACAAGAGCGTGGAGTGAAGTATTTCAAGTCCTGAAAGTAAAGAACTTCAAACCCAGATTGATGTACCCTGGAAAACTATCTTTCAAAATTAGTGGAGAAATAAGATACTTCCATGACAAAGAATAACTGGAGCACTTCATGACCATATAACCAACCCTACAGAGAGTACTGAAAGACATTCTAGAAAGAGATAAAAATGATCACAATTCCAAAAACAACAACAGAAAGAAACCAACAAACAGGACGAATAATTGAACAAAGGGGAAAAGCAGGGAACCAGTAGCAGAAAGATAACATGACAGGGATAAGTCAGTACTTATCAGCTATAGCCATCAATGTAAATGATCTCAACTCACCAATAAAAAGAAACAGACTGGCAGAGTGGATTAAGAAACAAAATCCAACAATATGCTGTGTACCAGAAACACATTTAGCTCAAAAGGAAATTCATAGACTTAAAGTGAAGTGATAGAAAACCATACTCCATGTGACAGGAACCAAGAGAAAAGTGGAGGTAGCTATTCTGTTAGCATACAATGTGAACTTCAAACCAAGAATGGTCAAAAGAGATAAAGAAGTTTACTACATACTTGTTAGGAAAAAACTTGAAAAGGAAGAGATTACAATTGTAAATATATATGCACCAAATATGGGAGCACACAACTATGTAAGACAAATCTTAATAAAGATGAAAAATAAAATGAGCAATAATACAGTTATAATGGGGGACCTTAATACCCCACTGTCACAAAGAGACAGATCAACTAAACAAAAAAATCAGTAAAGAAATAACAACTGAATCAAACTTGAGAACAAATGGTCCTAGTAGATGTGTACCAAGTTTTCCACCCAACAACATCAGAATACACATTCTTCTCACCTGCACTTGGATCATTTTCTAAGGCAGACCATATATTACCCCACAGAATATAATTAAGTACATGCAAAGAAATTACAATAATCCCATACATATGATCTGACCATAGTGAAATAAAATTGGAAATTAATGACAAAAATCCACAAGGAAATTAAAAAACACTCTGCTAAACAAAAATTGGCTCACACAAGAAATTAAAAATTATCTACAATTGAACAAAAATGCAAATACAAATCACCAGAACCTGTGGAACACAATGAAAACATTCCTCAGGGGGAAACTTATGGCAGTAAACTTCCACATCAGGGACATGCAATGAACACAAATGAACAACCTATTTCTGCACCTCTATCTTCTACAAAAAGAAGAGCAAGTCAAGCCCAAAGCCCAAAGAAGGTAAGAAATTATAAAGATCACAGCAGAAATCAATGCAATTGAAACTAAGAAAACAATACAAAGAATTAATGAATCAAAGAGTTGTTTCTTTGAAAGAGTAAGTAAAATTGATAAACTCCTAGCCAACCTTATCAAAAAGAGGAAAGAAAAAACTCAAATCCATGTAATAAGATATGAAAAGGTTGAAATCACTATAGACCCTGTGGAATTACAGAAGATCATTAATACCTACTTTGAAAACCTTTACTCTCACAGGTTCCATAACACAGAAGAAATAGACTTATTCCTAGAAATATATGAATTACCAAAGCTGGATCATGAAGATGCAAAACTCTGTTTGAATGTCTACTTTGTATGCTTTAATTTTGTAATTTGAACCACTATTTCCAAGATGACAGTATGTAACATATCAAGTAGTGATTACTTAGTGGTTTTTTTTGTTGTTGTTGTTCTTTTCTTTTTTTCCTTTGGAATTCTCTATTGTTGCTACCCTTTTTTCTGTTTTGTTTGGTTGCTCTTTTTTTCTCTTTAAATAAAATTTATTTTAAAAAAAGAAGATGCAAAACTGCTCAATAACCCAATTTCAGTTAATGAAATTGAAAATGTAATTAGAACCTTAATTGCGAAGAAAAGCCCAGGTCCTGATGGATTCACTGCTGAATTCTACAAGAAATTTAGGGAAGACTTAATGCCAATACTCCTCAAAATCTTGAATGAAATTGAAAGGGAAGAAAGTCTCCCTAATTAATGCCTGGAAGCAAGTATTACCCTAAAAGCAAAACCAGAGAAAGATCCAACCAACGAAGTGAATTACAGGTAAATCTCCCTAATGAACATAGATGCAAAAATCCTCAATGAAATACTGTCAAATAGAATGCAACAAATCATCAAGAAGATTATGCACCATGATCAAGAGATATTCATTCCAGGAATGCAGGGTGCTTCAATATATGCAAATCAATAAATGCAATACACAGTATCAACAGAGCCCAAGACAAGAATCACATGACTGTCTCAATAGATGAAGAAAAAACTTTTGACAAAATCCAACATTCATTCATGATACAAACTCTACAGAAAACTGGACAAGGAGGTCTTTACCTCAATCTGATAAAAGCCACATATGTTAAACCAACAGCCAACATCTTAATAAATGGACAAAACTGAAATCTTTCAACCTAAAATGAGGAAGACAAGGATGTCCATTATCACTACTCCTATTCAATATAGCTCTAGAAACATTACCCAGAGCAGTTAGACAAAAGAGAGAAATAAAAGCAATAAGGATAGGAAAGGAAGAAGTTAAATTATCATTATTTACAGATAATATGATACTCTACATAGAAGACCCCCAAAACTCCATTGGAAGACTTCTTGATGTAGTAACTAACAAAAGCAAACAGGAGGCATCACAATCCCCAACTTGAAATTGTACTACAAAGCTACTGTGATAAAATCAGCATCATACTGGTATAAAAACAGACCTGAAGATCAATGGAATAGGTTAGAAGGTACAGCCACAACTACAAACACTCAGCCACTTCTTCTTCAACAAAGCGGTCAAACATGCTCACTGGAAGAAAGCTGGCCTCTTTAATAGTGGTGCTGGAAAAACTGGCTTTCCATATGCCAAAAACTAAAACTACACCCATGCCTATCACCTATCACCATGGACTAAACTAAAGTCAAAACAGATAAAAATCTAAACACTAAAACAGAAACACTAACTCTGCTGAAATACAAAGTAGGTAGAAATCTTGAAGATGTAGGGGTAGGCAGAAAGTTCATGAACAAAAATTAAACTGCATGAGAAATACTTCTTCCAATCAATAACTGGGATCTTGTCCTATTAAAGAGTTTTTACATGCTTAAAGAAATCTCCAACAGAGAGAAAAGAAAACCCATGAAATGGGAAAATATCTTAGCCACCTGTCCCTCAGGAAAAGGACTTCTATTTAGAACTTATAAACAATTTTAAAAATCAGGCCCCAAAATTCAAATATCCAATCCAAAAATGGGCATCTGAGATGAATATACTCTTCTCAGATGAAGAAATGTAAATGGAAAAAAATATATGAAAAAATATTCAGCACCATTGGTCACTTGACAAATGCAAATTAAAACAACACTGAGATTCCATCTCCAGAAACAATGGCCAAGATCAAGAAATCAACCAATAACAAATGCTGAAGAGGCTGTGGAAAAAAATGAACTCTTCTCCACTTTTGGTGGGAGTGCAGGTTGGTGCAACCACTGTGGAAATCAGTGTGGAGATTCCTCAAAAAGCTAGGATTAGAGGTTTAATTTAACCCAGGTATCCAGCTTCTAGGCATTTTGCCGGCAAAATTGAAAACATCATAGCACAGTGATATATATGCACCCATGTTCATGGTAGCACAATTTGTAATAGTCTAATCTTGGAAATGACCCAAGTGCCTATTAAGCAATGAGTAGATTTTTTAAAATGTGGCATGTTTGTACAATGGAGTACTAGTCAGCTATAAAGAAAGATTGCATTGAGGCTTTTATAAGTAAATGGATATGATTTGAGGCCATACTCGTAAGTGAAATAAATCAAAATTACATGTGTAGAGAGACCACACTGACTCCATTTTGTCCCAGACACATCCAGTTGACAGTGTTTGGTAGAAAATGCAGGTCTTAAAACACCCACCCCAAGATAAAAACATGAGGTCCCGTAAGGACAAGAAACAAATAAGTTACATAATCTAAGCATGTGCAATATGAATTTCTTTTTTTCTTTAACTCAGTAAAAGCTGCTTGTTTATGCTGGCCAGGCAGAAGCCATTTTGCTGATCCTTGGTGTCTGTATCCCTTTATTTTCCCTTTGCTTGCTACATCTGGTACCTGAACAGGGACTTGATAGCGGAGATGTCTGCTGTGCAGTGTGACTTGCCTTTGCTGTGTTCCTGGGGTGGAACACAGCCCCTGATGTGTGTTTACTTCATTTGCTTCAGAAAATCCCTGGGTAAGTCATGGGAAATTCCCCATCTGAAGCTCAACAGAAACATAAGGCAAAATTGTTTTTTCTCCTTAAGAAGGCTGTCCATGTGCTCCCTGAGTGTAATTTAGTATAACTTTTGTGAGAAATTCATGATTGTTGTCCTCGGTATCCTGAGGGAGGAAGCTCATTGTGGAGGACTGGGGAAAGGTAGGCAAACTGCTGCATGCAGAGCCTCGAGCTCCTATCTCTGTCCTGCACACCTGGCATCTCTGCCAGGATGCTGCTGCAACCTTTGGCAGGCGAACAAACAGAACACTACATGGCGGACTTCCAGGTGCTCTCAGCTGTGTCATTTCTGCTGTCTCTCCCTTAATTGGGTAAGGCCCTATTTTCCCTTAACCACTCAACAGTTAGCTCCTCTATTCCATGCTTTACAGGGTCACACAGATCCAGCTGATGTGATCTGACTCTTTCTCTGCAGCATGTCCTTCAGAACATTGCTCACACACTTTCCACAGTTATAGTGAATCAAGTTCCGAAGGGCTTCCCTCTCTCCTTACTCATTTTTCATTCAGCCCCTTTGCCCACAAGGGCACTTGTTGCCATCCAGAGCAACAAGGTATTTATTGTCAAGTGTTTACATTTGACCCACTAGCCAAGGAATACTTTATTTCCCATTATCAACGCTATTTCCTCTGTTATCTCTTGAGAATGTACTCAAGCAACTACACTACTTGGAATTGATCTGATACTGTTTTACCACTTTCCAAGGCTGACTTCTTTTTGCTGCCCTCTACTGTTTCTCTTTAAGTTGCTTTGGCTATATTTGTTCCATTTCTTTCAAAATGCCTCCAGATGTAGTCTGGCAGGGGCTGGCACCATGCTGACCTGGGAAAGAGGGGATGCTTCTGTGTTATCCCCAACAGGCTCTGTGTGGATTCCTGCTCATTGCATTTGCACTGCATGGAATGAGTTGCCACCATGGGCTGCACAACCCAATTCCACAGTTTCGCCTCTCCCTAAATTAAGCCAGGCCACCCAGGAAGCCACTTAGTATGTTAACTGCTTGGCCAGCGACCTGGAGTGATATAAAGGTGCTGATCCAGTCTTCACAAGACTTGATTCACGCATGTGAAGAAGAACTCACAGCTAAAAAGCTTCTTGTGGTGATATTTACCAAATTAACAATGAACTCTTTAATGCTTGTTTATATTCTGTTCATATGTGTTTTGCAGCCCACCACAGGACCTTCAAGTCCCATGAATGCAAGGAAAGATTGGAATACAATATTTGTGTTCCACTTGAAAAAATATCTAATGGCTCTTATTTCTTTCTTGTTTAAAAGATAGAAATGAAATACATTCTTGGGTCCTGTTTGATTCTGCTATGCAAGGACCCTGCCCCTCTACACCATTTTCTCCACTATTCCAAACAAAATTGTGACATATGCTGACTTTCCAAATTGGGGCACTTTTACCTTTAAAAAACCTGATAATGCTGTTAAAATGTTCACTCCATATGTGGCAACATCAAATGCCTCATGTGCTTATATTGAAAATTATACCTCTCAATGTCTTTACCTTCCTAATAGTATTTGGAATTGTTATAGTTATGAACCACTACTGTATGGAAACGGACATGTTCCTCTCCCTGCTGAATGTTTTTTTTATGAAGAGCATATATTCAATTATATCCCTGCAACCTTATCTCATAACACAAAATGTTCCCTTAGCCACCTTATTATATTGTTGCCTTCTCCTAAATCTACACTGTCTTGCACCAAATGTCTACAACTAGTCTCCCTGACTTATGTGGGGACTTTTATTTTAGCCTGTTAACCAAAGCACAAAATTATGCTCTAGGTATTTCTTTTGTTGGCGTGCTTGCCCTAGCAGCCAGGGCCAATCACAATGTTAATGCACTAGTATGTCTCATAGGAAAACAAATTAGTCAACTCAGCTTTGACATTATTAAACAAAGAACAAACTGAATACCGACAAGCAATTTTAGATAATCACACTGCAGCTGATTATCTATTTCATTACATTATCATGGATGCAATTAAATTGCTTGAATGTGCTACTTTAATTTGATGAAAGTAAATCTATTAGTGAGATGCTTTATGATTTATAAGAACTTACCACACAGATCCATAAGTCCCAAGAACTCAATACTGGATTATGGAATTCTCTTATGGGATGGTTACCAGATATCAGTTGACTAAAACAAATGTTTTTTATGGTGTTACTCTCCTTATATGTTTAATTGATATGGGATACCTTGTACAATGCATTCCATCCCTAAAAAATGCTCATACATAAAATACCAGCTTCTAATGCTGTAAGAAAATCTAAACTAAAAAACGAGGTAGATGTAGAGAGACCACACTAACTCCATTTTGTACCAGACACATTCAGTTGACAGTGTCTTGATAGAAAGTACAGGTCTTGAAACATCCCCTCCCAAGATAAAAACATGAGGCCCTGTAAGAATAAGAAACAAACAAGTTATATAATCTAAGCATATGCTATATGAGTTTCTTTGTTCTTTATCTCAATAGAAGCTGCTTGCTTATGCTGGCCAGGTGGCAGTCACTTTGCTGACCCTTGGTATGTGCATCCACTTATTTTCCCTTTGCTTGCAGAACCCCTATGCTCATGTGTGAATACCATATTGTCTCTCTAGTGTAAGAAACTGAAAGAGCAAATACAATCAAAAATCTACACTAAATACTATATAAGGGTAAGAAACTGCTCAAAGAGGAAAGTAACTGGGATAGGGGAAAGGAGGAAAGAGGGAAGGGAAAAGGACAAAGACATAAATTTGTATGTTTGTGTGTGTGTGTGTATACATAAGATAGCTAAGATGACTATACTACTAATTGTATTAGTTCTTGGATAAGAACAGTTAATACTCATTCGATTTGATCAGTTTTACATGTCTGTATCTGGTAATCTAAGCAATCCTTTTGAAGATAACAATACGCACTATAACAACCATTGTTAAATTCCTATCATCTTGTTTGAAAACCTATACTGTTATTATTTTGGGTTTGCTGTTGTTTATTTATCTCTTTGGCTTTTTGGTTCTATTTCTGTCTTTTTTTTCCTCTTAAATGAAAAAAAAAATGTTTTTATCTTATGACTCCAAAAATTGTATGGCTGAAATAAGTTTCACAGAACAACACTTTATGTATGATGCTTTTTCATATATTCTATTCTATTCCATTTTATTTTTTAAAAAGTGGTGGTCATGACCTATTACTGAATTTCACAACCCATTAATAGGTTGCATCCTCACAGAAGGTGTACTATATGTCTCTGTGCAGTTCTCAGTGAAAGAATTAAGAAGGCTAAATCTGCAAAAGAGAAAATTGGAGAGGACAGGATCCTGTTTTGTGTCTTCCAAAGCAGACACTACCTGAGACAAGGAATTGAATGTAAGTTCAGTTGGTACAACATCCCAGGAAACATAGTAAAAATGTAAAGAATATTAGTAAGCAAAAAGAGCAAAGCCAATAAAAGTATATGCCCCTGAGCAGGTTACTGCTGGTAGCAATTTGGATTCATTCCCTCTGGGGAAACACAACCCAGGCACATGGAAATGGGTTTTTATCCCCAGATTCTTTCTGCTTTGCGGCTAAGGGCTAGTTCCTCGCATGATAAATCTCTTACTCTTCCAGGACTTCCTGCTGAACAAGCTCACATAGTGTTATATATGAGGACCTCTAAGGTGAGAAGCTCTCAACATGTTTGGGAAGTGACCACATCAGCTGTAGCTGAACACAGAGATGGTCTGAGGGAAGGTGATGGAGGGTACCAATAAGCACTGACTACAGATGGACAAAAAAGATAGGTGAGGAAATCATCATAGGCGGTAGTATGAAACCCACATGGAGGAACTTAATAGAGATTATAAACATGAAATCTTGTATTACTCCCCCAACTTTAAACTGTATATCCAGCATGGGAGAGACCCAGGTAGTTGACCATATGATAAGCTGGGATATGAAGCAGTTTATTAAAAAGAAAAGAAAAAGCAACAGTGGCCTACAAGAAGACAGAGCTTAAATCACAGAAGTCAGGCTTGTCCTGGAAAGAAACAACCACACTGAAGCACCAGGACACTTTTGTCAATTCTTGGAGTTACATCTCAAGTAGGATACAGAATACATTGGAATATACTAGGGAAAAGAAAGGAAAACAAAACAACAACAACAAAAACAAGGTGTAGGGTATGGCTGCACATGCCCATGGTTGCATCTACTTGTGATGCTGAGGCAGGAGGGCCACTTGAGCTCTGGAATTTGTGGTCAGCCTGGGAAACATGGCAAGATTCTATCTGACAAAGACAAAAAAAACCCTCACCAGGTGATTAATATGGACTAGCTTTCATAAAAAATAAAGAAGTAAACAAATACATTAAAAGTTTAATAAATGTTGAAGAAACTTCAGATTTGTAGCTTGAAGAAAATCTGATTTAAGAGAAATAGAATCCCTGGTTTCTTATTTCTCAACAGCCGTCCAACACACAGGTAATTTAAAAAGTGGGAAACAGGGACAAAGTCTAGAAGTTATGCTGAGATGGTTTCAGTCCAATGTGAGGCAAGATTTTCTAAGGCTTTGAGACTATCTTGAAACATCATCCAAACTGAATCTGGAAGCATTCCATGAGTTGGGAGGATACTCATAAACAAGGTGAGATGGGGAGATTACCGCAATGGGGATAAGGTGGAACTGTAAGGCCTTATCTAAGGTTAAGATTCTGCTATTTGTGAAATTAAAATACTAAACAATATCTCTCTCATACAAACCCCAGATCAACCTCAATATTAGGGAAAAATCCTTTGTGGATAGAGTGTAGGCAGAAATGTGGAGGAAGGGATAGAAGAAAAATCTAAAAATATGAGAGAAAAAAAATAAATGGGCAAAATGATAGAAAGACTGTTTCCTTAGCCCTGGGGAAGAGAGAAGGATCTATGGTTTTCTATTCTTTGTTGGTTACAAACTTGGGCTCTTGCCCCATCCCATGGTATAAAAGAAAGTGAAGGGGGAGAAAAGCTTCAGAATACTGATTGCATGTCTCTCATGTTCAACGTAAAAAGGGAAAATACGGCAAGAAGTTTCGGTGCTGTCATTTAGAAAATAAATTGCAGGTTCTTAATCACATTTGTTAGAGGCCAGGAACACAGACATATAGGGAGACTATGGATATAGATGTGTCCTGGCTTGTTCGAAGAACTTATAGTAAATATAACATAAGCAGGCATCCTGGACTGGGGGTCAAGATCACTGCATGATTATTTCTCTGAGTCTGGGCTGCAGCAAATGTCTTCTTTTAAGTAGAATTCTGCAGCACTGATGGTATAAACATTATGCAGGAGCCAGGAAGCAGAAGTACCCTGGAGAGCAGAATAAAAGAACTTTAATAAAAAAATAAATTATTAAGATGGAGGAGAGAGATGACGTGTTTAGTGTGTTAGTAGAATACTAAGTTGTGAGGCCCAAGTGAAATTGAGGAATACACCACAAACCTCTTATTTTTTTCTTTTCTCAACTTTTTTATAACCTATTACTAAAGTTATTCTTCTTTTCTATACTTTCCACAAACATTTTATTTTTTAAAAAAATACATAATTCATTGAATTGCTACAAAGTAAGTGGCATCCATATCAAAAAACAGAATCAACCAAAATCCTGCCACCATCCTGATTTCTAATAACACAAATTGACTTTCTTTTATAGACCTCTTGATTAAAAACTTAATGAGTTATCTTCAGAGATAAAATTATGGGAAAAAAGAGTCTTTCTAGAAGATTAGGTATAAAACAATACAATAGAACGCTAAGTATTCTAATCTATCTGATCTACTAGCTGGCATGTGACTTTGGCCAGTTCTACCATCTTTCAGGAGGTTTAGTTTCTGCCTGTTTATACATGAAATTGCTCTGTTCCATGGAAAATATTTAAAATTATGACATGGGAATTTTATAAAAGGGAAAACTTGCTATCAAGAGTATGAACTGGATGGAAATGCAGATGGAGATGAAATCAATAAAATGACAGTATCTAGAGAAAAGGAGAGACCTTAGGTACCAGGATTAGATGCTTTTATTAACTCAATTTTAAACTTCAGTGATTATTTATATTTCTGAAATATTATCATGACTTAATGATGATTACATGCCCAAGTTGTTGGTTCAGAAAAGAAGACTTCAAAGGACCTCATTAATCCAGGAGATCTGACTTTTATTGATGCTTTGAGTAGAATTTGGATGTTAACACAGTGTTGCTTTCCAGAGCTCAGCTATTCTTGCAATTTAGCTGAAGCCAACTCCACATGTCTGCTCAAAATAAGAATGTATGGCTGGTTGATATGTGATTAGAAATAGCGTGGATGGAGTAGGAAGTGGAGGTAAATACTTGAGTTAGGGCCACTTATACAGCTTGTGTGAGCCAAGGGCAGACAGTCATCATTTGACTGCACTGAGAAGGAATTTCACTTATATTTTAAAACTGTTTCATGTATGAAAATACTGATATAAGGGGAAAATAAAAGCAATTAACAAAAAAATTCACAAAAGCTTCATCTGCATGAAAGATCACATCTTACTTACTCCCTCAATTCCAAAATTTCCATTTCTCAGGACACAGGTAGAATTGCTGTTTACTATTTAGATGAGCTAATAAATAGGATGAAAGAATATAACAGTCAATGTATAATCATTCTACATAATTACATTCCCTTCATCATTACCATATATTTATTAGCATTGCCTCATGAATAAATGGCATTGGATGAGACTGTGTTCTCTTTAAGGAATAAATGTAACTTGTGTCTACACCAGTATAGATATATCAGCCTTTTGAATTTTCAGGGTGACTACATAAAACCATTATTCTCCACTATAGATTGTGATTACTTTTATTCTCTCATCCTGATAGATAAATCTTTGAAAATCAGAGATTCCCACTGATAAACATTCCAATCATTTCTCTCAATATTTATAGAACCTCATGCAAAAGACTTCACAATCTGAAAAAAAGTCATGTCCAAAGTTATTTATCAAGATACAACAATCACTTGTTCCAATAGTCAAGAAAAATTAGGGAAAAAAGAAAGAACAAAATAGGCAAAGAAAGAGAGAAGGAAATATGAGATGAAAGAAATCACCTATTTGATTACCATGAAAAAATAATGTAACATCAAAATATAGATCACCGGATTTCAGTTTTGGATAAGATAATCCCACCACACCCTGTCTTTCCTACTGAGTGCAGCTGAAAAAGTTTGAACAAAGTACATTTAGTAGCCATTTGAAGAATCTGAAAAATATTAGAAGATGGACTACAAAAGGCAATACTTGAAGTTCCATTAATTGGTAGTGATTTCCCATTTCTCCTCCAGTACCCCCTGAATTGGATGAAAGTCAGCCCCGACACAGAAGTGTATACTGAGTACAGAAGAGTTCCAGGAGAAGCCCCTCTAACTCTAAGAGTAGGAAAAAAGACTTCTAATGCTTTAGAGGGAATGAGGGGAAAGCCTAAGATTTCTTTTATGTTTGATTTCCTGTATCCTCCCATGGCCTATCCCCCACCACCAATTATGTGATGGCAATTTGCAGGAAGGTCAGAAGTGTCAGCTATCATGCATAGTGGTACGGGCCTAGAATTATCTAAAACTCCAGGAAAAGGAATTATTTTTCTCTGAAAAGCTGTAATCAAGAGAGTGGGGAGGCCTGCATGATTTTTGTCTTCCTGTGTCTCTTCTTCCTCAGATAACTTTGATTTAAATGTTTCCCCTTTCATTTGTTCAGAGGTCTGTGGGACAAGAATGAAACGGCTAAAATTTAAGTCATTTAAAGTTCAAGAAAGAGAGGAGAAAATAGAGTAGGATGCAGCTAATGCAATTCTCAGGAGGAAATTTATAGCATCTGATGCTTAATTACATAAGAAAAATAGACATAAAACAATATAAAACTTGACAACGTACATGAAATAGATAAATTCCTCAAAAATCACAAGCTACTAAAACTCATCTAAGATAAACTAGATAGTATATGTTTATAAGTAAATCTCCATATATTATATATCTTAATATAAATAGAACACAAAATCATATAAAATAAAATCTTAATCTCCCCCATGTCATCTTTTCTAATTTATATTCATGGCTACATAATATTTTGCCAACCTGATGTAATATTTAACTCTTACCTCATTTGCTTATTGTTTCCAATTTTATCTGTTACAGTATATTGATATAAATAAAAATAAAATACTGATACTATGGATGCAAAAAGAAATCACTGGGCTCAGATGACTTCAGTGGTGAATTCTATCAGATATTTAAAGAAGAAATAACACTAATTCTATAAAGTCTCTTCCACAAAGTAGAAGTGGAGAGAACATGTCCCAACTTATTCTATGAAACCAGTGTTACTCTGGTGCCAAAACCACACAAAGATGTATCATAAAAATAGAACTACAGAACAATATCCATCATGCTCACAGACACAAAGTCCTCAACCTCAGAACAATGTCCATCATCCAACAGACTCAAAAGTCCTCAATAAAACATTACCAATGAATCCCTGAAATGCATAAAATAAGAATATAACAATATCAAATAGCATATACCCTTATAGTGTAAGCCTGTTTTAATATTAAAAAAACAACCAAGCAGTATAATTTATCACATTAATAGACTAAAGAGGAAAATTCATATGATCATATCAATACAAAAATATTCTTAACAAAATTCATGACAAAAAATCATAGTAAACTCACGGAAGTCTACAATTAATATCACACTTCATGGTGAAAGATTGAGGTGTTTTACCCTAAGAGTGGGAAGTATACAGTGAAGACCACTCTCACCAGTCTTATTCAGCATTTTCCCAGTAATCCTAACCAATGTAATAAGGCAAGAAATAAAAATAAATAAAAGATAAGAACTTTAGAAAGAAATAAACCAACCTCTATTTACAGATGACATGGTCATCCATGTATAAAATCTTTAAGAATATACAAAGTACAACCTGACATTAAAATATCACAATGTACAAAGTTAAAACAAAGTATCAATCGATTTCTACATGCTAACAATAAACCATTAGAGAAACTTTAACATAGACACATATTTCTAATAGTACCAGAAAAGACATAGTTATAAATCTAATAAAATATATACTTGATCTATGCACTGAAAAATAAAAAATGTTAATAAATCAAATAATACTCAAATAAATAGATTTATACTATGTTCATGTGTTGGGAAATTAAAATAACAAAGACATCATTTTATTCCAAATTGATCAGCAGATATAAAATCATCTAATAAGAACCTCAGAAGATTTTTACAGCTATACAGACAATTTGATTCTGAAATTTACATGGAATTTGTAACTAAAATGATTTTTAAAAGAATAAAATTAGAATAATCATATAATTTTAAGACACTGCAAAGTTGCAATAATCAAGACATTATTGGCATTGCTTAAGGCATAGGTGCATAGATCAATGGGTCAAAATAAGGAACCAAGAAACAGATCTGCACAAAAATTGCCAATTAATTTTTTAAAAAGTCATAAATGTAACTCAGTAGAGTTTATTATATGGGAAGTATACTTCAAGTATAAAGTTTTTTTAAAAAAAAATAACCCTGTGTGTTTTTTGTCACATTTTTTTTTTCATTCCAGAAATTTCAGGAATGCTAAATGCATAAAGAGGACCTTTTGGATTCATTGAAATGAAAAATTATTTGGAATACTGCAGCTGTTTATCCAAGTTTCTTGTTTTAAATCTAGAAGCTAGATGAAGAATGCTCTGTTACTTTCTCCTCACATAATCACTGCCATTATTAACCACTTAGTGTTGAATTTAACCCAAAGGAAAAAATTATAATACAAAATAACAGTTCCCAAAGGAAAAAAAATTATAATACAAAATAACACATTACATACCTTACCATTGATTACATATGAATTCAAAGAAAAAAGCAACAAGATCAAGGTAAATCTCTTAGGTGTCAATAGCATCAAGCAACATTAAAGCCTTTTGTTACAGGATCCAAATGATGCAAGTTCTTTGAAATGGAAGGATATTAGAATACTCATGGGCAGAACAAGAAGACAGTGAAGTTTTTGTAAGGAGCCCTAACAAGCAGACTTTTTGGTAAAACATAGTGGATGACACCCACGTTCACTTGAGCTTACAGTAAATGGTCTGCCTCAAATTGCTAGTGGCGAGTGGTTTTATAACAGTCACAGCTAGCAATTTGTGGATGTGTGTCATCTAAAGTCCAGTAAAGCAAAGACAGTGGCTAGTCAACCACCTACAAGGATCAGAAATGCATGCAATTTTGTTTTTTTAGAGTAATAATTGTACATTATTTACACTGTATATTGCACTGTATATTATAAATCACTTCCCTAGGAGAGCAGATGATGTTATACATGAAAACTAGAAGTCATATGGATCAAGTTCATCCAGCCTGCAGGAGGATAATGATAATGGGCATCTTTTCATATATCTTCTTTAGTTTAAGTGTCTGTTGAAATATTGTGCTTGCTTTATGAATTGGGTTGCTTGTTTTGTTGTTATGGACTTTAGAGAGTTCTTCATATATGGGGTAATAGTCTTTTATCAGATATGTCATTTGCAAATATTTTCTCCAGTCTTTACTTTCTCTTTTAATTCTCTTAACAGAGTATTTTGAAGACCAGAAGTTTTTGTTTTTGTTTTTGTTTTTTGGTACTGGGGATCAAACTCACAACCGTGTGCTTGCAAGGCAGGCGCTTATGCCGCTGAGCTAAATCCCCAGCCCCCAGACCAGAAGTTTTTAATTTATTTGAAGTAAAATTTATTGATTACACCTTCGATAGACCATGCTTTTGTGTCATATATAAGAAACATTTGCCTAACTCAAATTCTCAAAGAATATTTCCCATGTTTCATAAAGAATTTTTATACTTATATAATTCATATTTGTGTATATGATTTATTTTGAGTTATTTTTATTTAATAAACTCTTTGCTTTTGATGAAAAAAAGAGAAAGAAGTCTGGGAGATTGATGGAAGGAGGTGGTGTTAGTAAACACTGGGAAATGATTCTTGTATATTTCCAGTGATGTACATTGACAGCATTCAATGGACTTTCAATGAATGTAAGCATGTCACATGCCAACACTAATTAGACAAATGTACTTGGATAGTTTACCTGGACTCCAGCATTTAATAAGAATCCACTCAGAAAATATCCCGAGAAATTAAACTCTTATCTTGAATATGCTTGCCCCCACCAACCCGATAATGAATTGCCTACAAAGTTGACCACCATCCATTTCCATTCTTTCCATCCTTCACATACAAACCAATTTTCATTAACCAGTAGAATCTACCCGCTACCATTACCACCCCAAATCTTAGCCTGCCCTCTAATTTACCTCAACTAAGAGAACATGACAAAAGTGAGACTGTGACCATTCTGGGCCTATGCCTTAAGCATCCTGGCAGTATTGGAATTTACCCCCTGGGAAGCTAGTCACATATAAAGATATCCATTTACTCTACTAGACAGAAAGGCAAAATATAGAGATATAGAATGCCCAGATGATGGAATATTGGAGAGGGAGAGAGAGACACACAGAGAGATGGAGACAGAGACACACACACACAGAGAATCATCCCAGCTATCCAGTTATAGCAGCTAGACATGTGAGTTAAACCATCTGTCATGGTTTGTGTTTGGAAGTCCACAAAAAGCCTCATGCAGTTATGGGGGGTTGGGAGTTCAAAGGCAGCTGAATCTGGCGTTTGTGATTAATTCATTCTCTAATGCTGGGATTGGCAGTATGACTACTGCACCTGCCCCGAGGTGGGTAGCCAGATTACAATGGAGGGAAGGAGGCATACTCTTCCCTTCTTGCTCTTGTCATCTTTGGTACCTGGCACTGCCATGAATGGCTGTCCCTGTGACATGCCACCCTGCCTTGGAGTCAGCTGAGTACGGACTGAAACCTCCACAAACTGTGAGTTAAATAAACCTTTCCTTCTTTCATTTTGGGTGTTCAGTATTTTGTCCCAGCAATGAGAGAAACGTAACTAACACATCATCTCAGATCCTACAGCCCCAGATAAACAACGACTAACACTACGCGGATCAGAAATGAGCCATTCTCGCTAAGGCTTGTCCAAACAATATAGTCATGAGAAAATAAGTAGTTGTTGCTGACTTCAACCACTAGGTTTTGGGGGTGCTATTCACAATAAATAGTAAAACAGTTCCTAAGCTTCCATCATATACACCCCCTTACAATTCACTCACTGACCTGGATATCTCTATACAACAGTATGTAGAATTCACCAGTATGAAGAATTTCAGATAAGAAGCAAAAATTAATCCTTGGTTTAGTTCCAGCTTAGTCACTGTCTTGTGAACTCACCCAAAAGCAAGCTCTACAAAAGGTACAATTAGTTTATTTGGGAAGTAAACTCAGGAAGCACATTGATGAGTTGGAGAAGAAAGAAAAGGAAAGAAAAGTAATAGACTGCTTACTGGGCAACTGCTGTGGGTCACTGAAGTGGGTGTCTGGATTTCCATCTTACTGGGGATTCTCCCTTTCTGTCTTACATTCAACCACCACCCTTATGTAACTTCTTTCTCCATTAAGTTTACTCTTAAATGTCAATTTTAACTTAATGTCATCCTGAAAATTGTGGCAGTAATATGAATGGCTGGTGAGAGAATGATCGCTGCCAGACACAAGTGATTAGGATTGGCCTGGATTCTACAACTGCTTCACCTAGGATAATGTTGTGTCCTCTATTCAAGCTCTTCTGCCTGAGAGTCCAAAAAGAATACAGTAGTCTAGGCAGAGTGGAAGGCACTGGCAGCCCCCAAGCACTCTGACTTTAATTAGCAAAGACAATGGAGAGAGCATGTGGCTTATGAAATTTTAATTGGGTCCATATTTTACAGAGTTAACAAAAGGAAAGTTAAAAGGATAGCTTTATAAATGAAGTCAGCACTGTGATCTAAAGGAAAAAGAGTATTTTTCCAATTTAGTCTTCTACTATTGTTTAATATTATGAAGGCACAAAATGTATCCTCTTGTCTATTGCCTAGAATTTGGAGAAACAGAATGACAGGCATTTAAATCTGAGGAGGTCAGCTCAAAACAGGGCTCTTTAATATTTGAATGATTACTCCTGTTTTTACTAAGGGCATTTCCAAAGCAGTGGAGTCTAACTGTTTCCATTCAACACAAACAGATAGAAAAGAGGATTAGCCTTTAAATTAAAACCAGACAGCAGAAAAAAACCAATTTGCAACGTGGCATATGGTCCTCCTAACTTTTATGTGTCCTCACAGAGGCCACCTGGAATACAGTGAAAATGCAAGAAAGGAAAAGAGGCTGAAGCTAGGCCTTCAGACCAAGCCACTAAGTCAAAGAACCACAGAGTGTGAACCAGAGACACTGAGCTGAAGAACTCTCTTACATCACATTCACATTTGCGGACCATCAGATTACCTCTGTTCCTGGAAAATGAGATAATTCCATTTATGTACAATTCTGTTTAGAAGGCAAAAACAAATCAAGAATCTACGTATTCACCATCTTATAGCTTCATCTCCACTTAAACAAAGACAGAACAAAAATCTATGCAAAACTACTTCAAAGGAACATTTATTATGAACACCTGAAGGACAGAACACTCTGCAAACACTTAAAACTTGGATTTTTAATGCAGACACTGATGGCATTTTGAAGGAGCAAGTTCTTTATCATGCAGGTCTGTCCCACACATTACAAGGTGTCTACCTCTCATAGCCTGTGACCACTAAATGTCAGTAGGGCACATTCACCATCATTTTGACAACTAAAATCACTAGCACATTTTCCCATTCTGAATGTTCCTAGAAGAGTGGTAAAAGCATGAAGGTATGAGTAAGATTTTTTTCATTAAAAAAAAAACAAGTTGCAGAACTTCCTTAAGCCTATTTATGCCTTTAATATATATCTTTGTGAGCAGTTTGAATTAAACATATAGAATTATGTGCATAAATCCTAAAAGCACTCAGCTCAATAAAATCCAAACCCAGCCCAGATCAAGATATAAAACATTCCAGCACCTTAGAAGGTCCTATAGCCCCTCTCACTTGCTATTCACCCCATGACAACTGCTATTCTGACTTTCTAATGCAATGGACTAGTTTGCACATCATTGTTAACTTTATATTAATGGAAGTGTCGTATGAACTCTTCTGTCTCCAGCTTCTTTTACTCTGTGTTATATTTGTAAGATTCGTCTTTGTTGTATACAGCAATAAATTTGTTCCTAGATCTTTTAATTTCCTTAAAAACCACACACATAGAAAGTTTATATCAAACTATTAAGACTAGCAGCTTCATAAAAAGAAGGACAATGGAGTCAAGAGAAAAATGAAGGAAGCATGGTTTCAAATTTTTATGCCTCTGTTTGAATATTTTCACATTTTCACAGTAAACATGCTTTGCTTTTATAATTTTTTAAAACCATTGCTAAAGTGCATTTACTAGGGGAGAGTTCCAGCATACCTGCAACATCAAATGGGCCATTTTAAAAATAAGCAAAACTATTCAGATCACATGACCAAGAAAAGTAAACTATAATTTAAAAGTTCTATTTTTTCCCAAAAAATATAAACATGGAAGTTTGTCAATTGTCTCATCTATTTTCAATGAAAATCAAAGTCTGGGTGATTTTCTCATTGCTCACTCCTCTCTGCTGCCCTCAGCAGCCAAGCCATGGAGGAAGTACAACTTAATGGTTCCTCCCACCTCACCCACAAGATTAGGTGACCCTGGGACTTTTTAAATTTAGCAACAACACAGCAGTTAGAAACCTTCTTAGAGTCAACAGGGAAAAGTGCTCACAAGCAGGCCCAAACTGTGACACCTCTGGCCCTGACAGAGAATGGCAAAGGAGAAGTTCTGGAATGAGGGGAATGAGCTGAGTTCTGAGGAGTGATTGCCCCGTGCTGATAGCCATTGCCTGGGGACAGCACAACTTCTCATCTGCAGTTCTCTAGAGAGGAGGGCCATTCTTTATGACATTTGGATTTAGCTGGCCTGGAAAGATGGTTTTGGGGTAAAGAAATCAGGCAAAAATATTCTGAAAAAAAGAAATGTGCATAGGAGAAGAGGAAAACATCTCCAAGGCAGTTCCTCAGCTTTCTTCATATTCTCATATACAAAGACACAGTTTGAAGAACATATGTTTGCAACTGCCAAAAGTCAGTGACTTTCAACTTGAGGAAACTTTCTCTAACCAAGTATGCACACAAACTGCTTCAGGGCACAGATGTAGGACAGATGATTCTATCCAAAGCTTGCCCTCCACAACCTGCAGTGCCTGTGGTAGTCAATGCTTCCAGTAAATACTTCAATAAATTCAATGTCATATTCCCAAATTCCCTACTCTGAAATTTTAAAAAATAAATTCCTCACTATAGCAACAAATGCGAAACACTAGTCTAATGAGATGATTTAAAAAAGCAATTTGTAAATGTCCACAATTGTGGTTCTCATGCTTGAGTGTATATCAGAATCATTTGGTGGTTCTGTTAAGACACAGATTGCTGGACTCAACTTCCCCCATGCCCACTTCTGATTTAGTAACAGTGGGGTAGAGACCACACCTCACCATTCTGTAATCCTCATTATTCCTCCTTGTCCTTTGTTATGGTAGATACATTGTGTCAACTTGAGAAGTCTAGAAGCTTGAGGTAGTAACTCTGCAGTTTTAGATCTTAGTGTGTAGAGGACGTGCCCTTACCTCTAGGATGTTGTTCATCATGTCAACTTGAAAAGTTTAGAAGTTTAACTAAGCAATTCAGCAGGGGGCTAGGGACCTCACTTTATAAACATCCTCATCTTGTGCTAGAGGAGGGCACAGAGACGGTGTGAGTACTACACAAGCCCTGGACAAGGGGGTAGCCTGCTTACAATAGAAAGGAGGAAAAGAGGCTTGTATTCCTCCCTTTTTGGCTCTTGTTGCTTTTGCTGTCTTCTGCCGCTATGAACTGTTGCTCCTGTGCCAACCTAACTTGGAGCCAGATGATTATGACTAAAACCTCTACAAATTGTGAACTAAATAAACCTTTCCTCCCCTTACTTTGGGTGTCAAGTATTTTGTCTCAGCAACAAGAGAAAAGTAACTAAGATATCTTCTCTTTTGGTAATAAGGTACAGTCACATTAACAATGACCTTGAGAAATGCTGCAATAAAAAACCTAGTGTCTTTGTTTTGTGTTGCTATAACTGAACACCTGAGATTGGGTTATTTATAAATAAAAGAGGTTTATTTTGGCTTATAGTTCTGGAGTCTAGAAAGTCCAAGATTGGACAACTGCATCTGGTGTGAACCTCATGCCTTTGCAACTCATGGTGGAGAAAGAACAAGTAGATATTCATGTGTAAAGAGGCAAAACAATAAAGGTGGCCTCACTTTATAATAACACATTTTCACAGTAACTAGTCCAGTCCTGCCAGATCAAGAATTCTCATAAAAAATTAATCACCCTTGAAACCCCACTTGTTAACACTCCTAAAATGGCAGTCAAATTTCAATAGAAGTTTTGGAGGGGAAAATCCATATTCAAACCATAGCACCCAGAATTTCCCAACTTAATGACAATGCATCATGTTGCCCATAGAACACCTATGAATCTCTCAAGGACACAATGTTTCAAGAAAAGGAATAAGAAGCAATAGTTGGCAGGGCCATACTATGTACCAGCAACCTGGCAGGGCAACAGATCTGAGGAGACCAGAGCCTACTGTCCAGAAATCCAGGCAGCATCAAGGAAATTTGTCAGCAGGTAGTGAAGACCAGTCCACTTCCAGTCTGGATTAGGACACTAGGTCTTGGCTGAAGACTGCCAAGAATAAATAAGGGGTCTAATTTCCAGAAGGCTTAAGATTCCTGGAGGACAAAAGTCTCAAACCTAGCGAATAAGGCACCCAGGTGATTGTCGATACATTAAGAGTATGGCAAATGTCAGAGAAATGAACAATACAGTATACAATGTTAGTTACAGCACACTGGACTAGACTACACCTGCAAGATGAATTCTGAGCTGAGCCCCACAGTAAAGAAGCAGTTCCAAAGACCTAGCCTATGGATTCTTACTTCATAGGTATGAGGCACTCCGAAATTTTACGTTTCTATAAGGCTTTGGGGAGACGCCAAAACTCAAGCGACACCTTGAATAGCAAAGTCTCCTCACACATACTCAGTTGTATTTTCAAATTACCAAGTAGCCATAGAAGATGCAAATATGAATGAACACAGCTGTTCTGAATGCCAAGAAATTTAAATTTTATGTAATTTTCATATGTCACAAAATAGTATTCTCTTTTAAATTTTTTTCAAACACTTAAAAAGATAAAAACCATTCTTAGCTCAACTGACTACATAAAAACAAGCAGTGGGCCAAATTTGGTCTTCTTGTGCTAGTTTTCAGGTACCTATCCTAGATTACTATTCCCTACACCTGACCTACCAAATCAAAAGCCAAAGAGAGGCCCAGGAAACCTCGTTTTTCTCAGACTCCCAAGGGAATCCTAATTCAGCCTGTCCAAATGCCATTGCTGAGTGAGGGACCATATGTCTATCCAAAGCCCTGGAAAAATCATAGCCTCCCTTTAAGGTTATTAACAGTTCAGCCTTCTGGTCTTGGCTAATTTGTGGAGCTTAGAGGGAGTTAATGTGAGGGAATGGGTATGTTCTCCTCACATCCCATCCTGTGTCCTTCTCACTCATCCTCTAAGGAGCTGCCTCCTCCCTAACCTCAGTGGCATTGTTTCTGCTAAGAATATATGTAGCCCCTGTGCCTTTAAAGGTTGGTCAGTTCCAAAGACTCTCATCTCCACAACAAAGTCTTGTTAGACAGGCACAGCAGCCTTGACTACATTAGCCTGGTTTTCTTAATGATCTGAAGTTATTCAGAAGGACCATCTAAACTATGGGGTAAAGCCATGAAAGGGCCCTGCAACCAAGCAATCTGAAGAGGTACTTTGTTGGTGCTCTAGTTTAGCTCAGGCAGGGGCTGCACTCTTGGCAGGGAGACTTAACAGGAGATAAAGTCAAAAACCCCAGAAAGGTTAGGCTTATTTTTGAGTTAGGGAAGGGAGCAGAAACTTTAAAGGCTTCACATACTTATCTCAGGAATGTTGGACACTTTGAAAAGGAAATCCAGCAAATTCAGTGACAGAGGGAAAGCCAACAGGAAAAGAAAGAGGAGAGAAAGTGAGCCATTGTGTGGCAGTTATAAATAGGCAAGCCTCCCTGTCTCAGAAAAGGGCTGACCTCGTTCATCAAACCAGTACTTCTCAAATTTCACTGTGTCTAAGAATCACCAGAGAGATTTTGTTAAAATGAAGGTGCTGATTCAGCACATCTTGAGTAGGCCCTGAACTTCTGCATTTTTGACTTGGTTCCAGGTAACCCAAAGGTACAAGGATCCTTCTGCCATCCAAGCACAGCTTTTTGTTTTATTCTCCTTTTAAACAGTCATAGGCTATAAAAATAATATGAGGTCCAATGCTCTGTCCAATTTATGATTATGCTACTGACATTTGGGACTACATATATGATCGTTTGGGAGTTTCCTGAACCCTAACACCCACTTTCACACCCACCAAAAAGGCAGGTGGGATATCAGCTCCAGCCCGCCCTACGCCCTACACCCTACGCCCTACACCCTATGCCCTCAATGTCTTCAATACCAAGCCTGCCTCTATTTCTTAGCCCTAAATCTGTCTCCTGACCAAGCCCCGTGCCCATGGAAATATGTGTGTCCAGAAAGACATCCTTTTGTTATTCACTCAGAGGTATTGTTAGCTGGCAGTGGCCCTGAAGCCAGCAGTAAGAGAGGAAAGACAACACTGGCTGACTCCTGCCAGTATCTTGTCCCAGTCAACAGAGAAGACTGCTTTGGCATCAACCCTTGAGTGGAAGCTATAATTGAGCTAGGGTAAAATAGTATCACTTAATAAAGGAGACAGAATATATAAAGTTTGAAAAGGATGTCAAGATGTTAGAACCATTTTACATTGCTTATGGGAAGGTCAAAAGGTACAGTCACCTTGGAAAACATTTTAGTACTTCCTGAAATGGTCCAACTTAAGATTATTACATGATCCATTAATTTTATTCCTAGGTATTTATTCAAGAGAAATAAAAGTAGAAAAACATACTCAAAGTTTCATGGCAGCATTATTCCTAAAATACTTACAGTAGAAACATCCCAAATGTCTATTAACTAATGAATGGATAAATAAAGTGTGGTATATCCGTAGAATGAAATATTATTTGATGATAAGACAGAATCAAGTATTAACACATGTTACAACATGGATGAACCTTGCAAGGATTATGCTAAGTAAAAAAAGCCAGACACCAAAGGACAAGTTCTGTATGACTCCATTGCTATGGAATGTCAAGGATATGAAAATCTAAATAGAGACAAAAAATAGACTACTGGTTTTCTATTAGGCAGGGATGATGAGAGATTGGGTAATGACGGCTAAGGGGCACAGACTTTCTTTCGAGGGGAATAATGAAAATGTTTTAAAATTGTGATGATACACAACTCAAGGAATATAATAAAACCACTGATTTTAAGTAAGTTGTGTAGTATGTCAATTATATCTCAATAAAGTTGTTAAAATGTCATCACAAATTGGGTAAGATATTTTTGGAACTTGTTGTCTTCAAAAGGCAGCAAGGACTGGCCATGGAGCAAGCAATAACTTCTCAGAACCATTGAGAAACACCCAAGCAGCCTTAGATATAAGATCCTGAGAGCACAGTCAAGTGTCAATATAAATAACAACGCTGAGTTATACCCCACACAGGGACTCAGTGAATGTTGCAATGCAATTTATTTTTGCCTGTCTAAGCCTGGGGCCTGGAAGAGGGCCTGGAAGAGTGCCTCAACTGTATTATTTATTCAGAAACTGAATTCAAGTACAGGCTTGTGGTAGTAAAGGAAATTTACTTCTCTGAGCTCTAATACTTCCCTGTGTTACTCCAAATATATCCCTTCAACCAGCTGAGCCTCAGTGACTCCTTCCTCAAATGCAGAGACAGTTACTGTCTTAGGTACCCTCTCACTTTGAGGATTCACACTTCCATGAATTAGGAAATCCATGCAAGGGGGCCTAGGTATGGAGAAGAGAAACTCCTGGAGGGCTCTATACAGCTTCAGACAACCACCCAGAAGTACAGTATGAGGAAATGTCATTATATATACTTACCTAGAGTTGTATACCTAGAGTTGCCCAGAAATCACCTAGAAATTCCCTGCTATGCCATAAGGACACAAATATGAACAAGGCCCTATAACTTGCATACATGGCTAGGGGCATGGGACCTATGAGTAGCTATTAGTGAAACAATGGTATTTTACCCCTGGAAAAGTTGAGTTAAAATCTAAGTGGAAATAGAATTTCAACATTGAGTATTGAAAGGAATCAGACCCTTGGTCTGACAAATGCTGAGTCAGTGGCAACATGTTTGTCAGAGTTTCTAGAAGAAATAGCCACTCAGAAAGTAGAGTTTCAGGAGGTGGGAGATGTGGCCACACCACTACTTCCTTGGTACTCCACAATGGACCCGCAAAATCCTGGCTCAATTCTCATCCTGTGGCCCTAATTTAACCAGTGTTTTTGAACATCCTTGGATACCTGGAACTGGCAGTGTCATTCAGCTCAACCACCCACACAATAAGTTTCAGGCCAGCGTCAGACATTAGAGGACCTTGGGGTACAACTGACATTGAAGACATTTGATTAAGTATAACTAGGTGGACACTGCAAATAGTGACATCTGGGAAAAGAAGTCTCTAGTACCTGCGACCCATCATACTACAGATCACTGTAAGTGCAAGATAGAAAAGTTATTGCATTGATATTTCAAGGCCAAGGCAGAAAGTCTGCCCTCATTTTCTACACTTGGACTTGTCTATTACTCCTAAAAATACTTGAAAACCAATACATGCGACTTAAAACCCCAAATCTCTGGGATAATTCAAATCATTTTGTCCAAACCCATTTATCTTCTCCCTGGAGCACAATCCATAAAGAGGTATCCAGTGTTTGCTAAAGATTATGGATGAGTGAATCATTCAGCTCAGGAATGAGTGCCTAAGAGATTTCTAAGGCCAGCGTGTGCCATCTGTCCATAAGATCCAGGTGTAACCAATTATCATCTGGACTCTAGGACCTCAGCAATGCTACGAAAGCTTTTGCTTGCACAAGCTTTTTCTTGAAATCTTTTAAAAATGTACCCCCAAGAACTTCCCTGGAGTGTGTAAATATCTTAGAATAGTTTCCTAGGGTGATTTGATATCCAAAAGCCTCAGCAATTAACTATGCCTTGACTTGTTGTCTGTCCAGCTGGCCCCTTTGTTCATGGTACTATAAAGTTCTATTGATATTTTTTTTTATCTCAAATTCCTTTTCCTTTAGGAAGTATCATCTTGGAAATTTTGATTAAATCCTATAAGAATATGTGAAACAGGATGATTTGTTTCTGTCAAGTAACTCACAAATATGCATGTAAAATCTTTCCCCAAATCCAAGATACTGTGCTAGATGAAGGTACAATAAGTCGCCAACACAGACCTAAAAGCAATTACAAGTGATGATTATGCCTATTTTGTTTGGTGTTACTTATTTATTTTTTACTCATTTTAGGTGCTCAAAATTGAACCCTAGAGGCTTTGACATGCCAAGTATGAGCTCTATCATTGAGCTACATCTCCAGCCTAGTGTTGCTTTTTAAATGAGGAGAACTGGAAACAGTCCTACTGCCTACACCTGGAAAGGTCACCTGTTTATTGGCTCAAAGTTTTCTGTGGTGATTACTCTCATCATTTCACCTTACTTTGTATGTTGATTTTTGCAATGATTAAATGAACATTTTTTTCATAGAATTTGTGATCAGGGATAGTGATTTTGAACTAGGATAGGAACTTCTCACCCCCAAAAAGACTATTCACACAGATTGTCATCTCCAATTTCAAAACATTCTTAAAGAAGTCCACAGACCCCCTAATTTAACCTTCCATAAGCTCTTAGCATTGCCATCTTGACATCAAAATCCCTCGGCACAAACTTTCAATATCCAGGCCCAATTCTCCTGCATGGCACCTCTGTATTCCTAGGGCTCATGAACCTATTTGTACTATAACATTTGCTACCTGAGATAAATATACATACAACGACTTCATCATTCATGTCCACTTTAAAAAGCAAGTCTCTGGCTGGAGCTCAGATTTCATTAGAGAAGCCAGAAACTGATTCCATTTCAGAATTGAATTCAAATATCCTAGAATAAGAGAAGGTTTAAAAGACTATGTTCTTTCCTAGACAAATGTGCTACAAAAGCTAGTAGTCAAAAAATCACACAAGAAGTGAGAGGTTGGCCTGTGAGTTTCCCAACAAACTGAAATGCAGGATAGGTGATTATTCATATAGCTAATTTTGAAAGTGAGTTTTTAATTTTTAATCATAACTTGGCTGTTAGAAATTTTATACTATGTCATAGACTGCCAAAAGTAAACCTTCCTTTGTTTAAACTCTCCCTTCACTTTCAATTACCAATTTTAGCTATATTTGCTAAAAGCGGAATAGCTGTAGCACACATATTTGCATTTACTAAGGAAACCATTCAACTACTTTGGAAGGGCCTGGTATAAAGCGGCCAACAAAAATAATAAATGCAAACTCCAGCTTGTGGCTGCATTTAGTCTCTCATTTTACAGTGTCCAACAGAGAAGGTTATTGCTTAGAGAGTGTTCATGGATTTAAAATCCAGCAAGTCATACTACTACATAGCTAAATTCATGGTGGCGCAAAGCACTCTTTGCCTGTGTATGTGTTTCAGGCTTTTTATTCTGTCTAATGACTTATCAGAGTTTCAGGGAGCCATTACATCATTAAGCACAAATATCTAATTGGCACTAAGTGTGCTGCTAGGCACTGTGGGAAATATTAATAAGGGCAAGATGCAGAACAGTTCCTGCTTTTAAGGATTAAGGATCTAAGTAAGAGGAACCCATAAATTATTATAATAATGTATGGCATGTGTGATAAATACACAAGAGAGCCATGAAGAGTTGTAGTTTTTAAAGGAAGGCAAAAGGTTTCCCTCTTCAGAGATCAAGGGAAGGTTTTAAGGGTCTGAGGTTGTAGCTCAGTGGAAGAGCACATGCTTAGCCTAAGTAAAGTGATGCGTTCCATTACCAGCACTGGAAAAAAATGACAGGTTTCATCAAAGTCAAGGTGTCACCAAAAAATGGGCAGAATTTAGACAAACACATGGCCACAGGGAAGGATTTCAGGTACAGGATACTGCATCTACCAAGAAGAAGGAAAACATAATGAAAATTCTATAAGGACAGGTAGTTGACCTTGGCTGGATTTTAGGAAACTGGGGATAAACACTGGAAAATTAGAATAGAAGCAAACTATGTGATTCCCCTAAAGCAAATGATAACTTTTTACTTCAGAGAAGAGACGGAGAGAGTGCTCTGAGTAAAGGAGTAATATGATAAAAATGGTACTAACAAACAGGTACTTAAAAGATCAATATCTGGCCAGAGAATGTAGATGAATGAGAATGAAAGAGACTAGAAGTGAAAACATTATGGTAACAATCTAAAGGAGAGTACTGTAATTTAATTGTTTCAAGGACTGACATGAGGTGGGACGGTTTGAAGTCAGTTCTTTAATGATGGTTTCTGGTGTCTCACTCAGCTCCCAAATCTGTACAGTGAGAAGTAGTAACAATAGACTGTGCCAAAAGCATTGCCAATGAAGACAATGCCAGACAAAAATGGTCTGCTCTCCCTAGCATATCTCTTTTTATATTGCATAATGATTCTGTCAGCTGATTATGTGTTTTAAACCCCAATAGAAATTTCTAGCCTGCCCCTGTTGAGGCCTTAATTGTATAGCCTGAGCCAGGTGCTTGGATCCTAATACATATCTCCAAATGCGGCAGTTCAGAAAACTGCTTTGTCTAAAGTGGTCTGGTTTGGCTTTTAACAGCCCTCCACAGGTTTTATGGCCAGCGAAGTCACACTACTTTCCTAGTTTTCTCCAGACTTAGCAAGATTTCCAAAGTCTTTCTTAGTGTCCACCACATTCATTCTCCATCTTCAGCTTCGTAAAAAGAGGTGGAGTGAACTCCCAAAATCTCAGCTGTTAAGGCTTCAAAAGTTTATCTGGGAAAAGAATCAATCAAAACTCCCATCTCTTATAAGCATACAAATACATTCAAGCACAAACAACCTTGCTAGGAACTCTCCATATACTTCCTGTGAATTTTTGTATGCACTGCATCTTTGCTAGGCTGCAAAAGAATAAATCAGGAGCAGAAAAGCTGCATCAAATTCAAAATGGAAGAATTCCAGAGACATTCTAGGGGTGGGAATGGGAATGATTTACTCTCAGTCTGACAGATTTGCTTATAAAAGCTCAGATGGTTACATAATCAGGGTGCAGATGGGGTCCTAGATCCCTATCTCTCTAGTTCAGAATTTTCAGATTCAAGGCATCTTACTTTTTCGCTTACTGGAGACATAGTGTCCCTTTTTACTGAGGGAGTGCCTCTGAAATGGCCTTTAAAATCTGTCACCCCACACTTTGGGAGAACTCAGCTGATGTGATCTGCCTCCAAATCCTTTGATTTAGAGAGTTTTCCTTCCTCAGCCTTCTAAAAATCTCTGGCTTGGAATGAAATCCCCACCTCTGACTTCCACAGCCCCAGTACAGCTCCGTTTGCATGACATCCCATTGAGACATGCCAAGAGAGGGCTCCAACTGTCTGTCTGTAGTCTGAGCAGAGCCACAGGCAGGTTAGGAATCAGGCAAGGAGGAGCATGGTGGCTCCCAGCCAAGGGGCGGAGTGGTGTCTGTAAGACTGTAGAGGGAGCCAGGAAAAACCAGAGACAAGTCCCAAAACATGAGGAGCACTAAGTGCCTAAACTGGCAAATCCATGATCCTACGGATGGCTGTGCCCTGGCAGCAAGCTATACTATACAAGGGTAGAAGCTGAGAGAGAAGAGAGGCAGACAAGGGAGGTCAGATGAAACAGGAAAAGAGGCCCCCTGCCTCAGAAAACTTAAACTACACGTTGTGATTCTGAGGTGGCTCACAAGCACCTCCCAAATCAGCCTGCAAGACTGCCTCTATCTTCTCACCTGCTTTCCTCATCTCCTAAACTACTCCTTGTCTGCTATATGACTTCCTCTTCCTCTCTAGGTTCATTTTAACCTGACTCTTGCCAAAAGGAATGGGAGCCAGGAAACGAACACCCAATAGGCATGGAAGTTGCCTGGAGGACAGAGTCTCCCTTTTCTTTTGCCTGCAGTCAGTTCCTATAAAACAGCTGAAGATGTAAGAGCCTCAGCTCAAAATACAAACATTCTTTTTATTAATTTACACATTTGTTTCATCGATTCATTCATTCATCTGGGAAAGGTGCAGAGGACTCCCTGCAGCCATTCTTCCATCTCCCAAGAATGCTATCTGGGAATCCCTAGAATTCAGGAAATTCTTGCTCACACACTAGATTTAAACTGCCCCAGTGCTGCTGAACACAAAGCCAAAATATCTGTACATCCTATAGTTCCCATTGCACACTTTCTCACTAAACATTAAATTAAAGCCCATACATGGATTTCCTCATTGTGTCAAGGCCATGAGGTGTGTGGCATGTTGCCCCGCTCCCCTTGAATACTTCACTGTGAGAAATTTTGCTAGAGCATTTCAAAGGACATTTGCAAGGAAAGTTTTGCCCACATCCATGAGAGCGCCAATAAACTCCAGGGTCCTCTTAGGCCCGGAGACCACGCCCTCCAGCAAAAAGAAGCCATACCCGCTGTCCAGCAGAGCCGCTCTAGGCTCCCTCTCTCCCTAATTCTAACTAGGCACAAGCCACATGTCACCACTCTTAGCTGGCACCTCTCACTCAGAGGCACTGGCTTTCTCGGAATCCCCAGCAGGGGGGGTTAGAGGATGCTATGGAGGCTCCGCCCATGTCATCCACCAGTGTCCCTCTGCTGTGACTTGTGTCTGCCACCCGGGAGGCAGGGGGTGGGGGGTGGGGGATGAGGGTCATGGAACTTTGTGCGGGAGAAGTAGGGGCTCCTTTCTGAACAAGCTGCCATGTCCAGAACCCCAGCTGTTAGCAACTGTGCTAGGCAAAATGCCGGGTGGGGAAAAAGTAGCAAACTAGCATGCAACTGAACTTTCTTTGTAGCCTCTGATATCAGTGAGGGCTTGATTTGAACCTTGAACCCTGGAACCTAGGGCACAGAGAGGGGGCTTGGGTTTAGACTCCGGACTCCGTGAAGGTGCCCCAAGCATGGTGATGGGATAGTCTGGTCTCGCTTCAACGTGCCCAGACGCGAGCCCCACTCCCTGGGACTGGGAAAGACCAGTTCAGAGTAAACAAAAGGCGTCCCTCCGCACCTCCCTCTATCCCAAGCTAAAAGTCCCAGAGGCAGCTCGAGGGTTCCGGGTGCTTAGCTGGGGGGAAAACCCCACTTTGGGCTCCTACCTGGGAAGCCGCGGCTCGGCTGGACGTACAACAGCAGCAGCAGCACCAACAGCAAGAGCAGCAAGTACGGCAGCAGCCCAGCCCGGAGTACCAGGCTCCCCATGGCGAGCCGCTGCTTGCTACACTAGGCAGCACAGCGCACTTCAAGGGGGCGGGAGGAGACCAAGGAGACCGAGGGGCTGCTGCGCTCCCAGCGGGTGAAGGCCTGACTGGAAAACTCCTCCTCTCTCTTTTCCCTCCTTCCCTCTCTCCGGGAGCCTGCCTCCTTCCTCTGCCTCCCCGGAACACAGCACATTTTGGGGCTCTGACCCACCCACCTACCCCCTCCTTTTGTGCCAGAGCTTCTTCTGGAAAAGGGACTGCCCTCTCAGGATCATACAGTCCCAGGGATTTGTCCCATTAATCCAAAATATCCTACAGTAACTTTTTGTGCTCCATTTGCACGCCCTCTGAGCTCTAATATACACACCGGTGACTCAACCGCCTCGAAGATCCTGGGTCCCTAGAACGCTGCCATCTGTGCAGAAAACTGTGAGTTACACAGAAAGAGAAGCTGCAACCTAGAGATCTAGAGTGGCCGCTGCAGCGGACACCATGGCCACGTTCGCGGATTCAACCTTCGTGGCCACCTCCAAGTCCTCTATCATGCTCACTTTGGCCAGAAGACGCTTACAATTTTTTTCAAGTTCACCTTGTTTGGGCAGAGTGGAGACTACCACCTAAGGTGTGCAGCTATGCCGGCACCCAACGTTTTCTGTTTTTCTTTTGCAAAGAAATGGATCCAGGTCTGGACTGGGTGCATGCCTGCTCTATTGCGGTTTAGGATGGGATTTTTCCTCCCAGCACAAGGTACAGGGAGTTCCCTGTCTCACACTCTCAAGGACCCAGTTGGAGTTTCTGCAGCCAGATATCCCCAATTTCTAGGCTGTTCTCAGCTCTTCCAAAGGCATCAAGGCCAGTCCAGAGTTTCCACCCTGTGGTCTGGCATGACTGGATGCTGGCATCAGGATAGGGTTTCCAAGGCTGCCCCCAGGATGGATCTGGTTTCTTTGAGGCATTTGGGAAACCCTCTCACTGTTTTATTTTTGGTAAACCCATAGGGCAGTTCAGTGCCACTTTGGTGCCCTGGGGAGACCTTATCTGAGGCAAATTCCAGTTAGGGCTCCTGTACTAGGTTTTGCAGTTTGCACACAGCCCAAAGCTACCCAGAGGAAAGGGCAGTGGGAGCCTAAACCCAGTCACTTCTGGATTTGGAGAGTCCTGTGCCTTGACAGAGGCCACATCCATTGTAACAGTGTACGTTTCCCTTTGTGCAGGTAATATGGTTCCTTAGCTAATATGAAGCCCATGGGAGCACTCACCCTGAAGATTTCAAATTTGCTTATGCAGAAGGTTGTCTGGGTTCTCACCGAAGCCCGGGTTTGAGCTTCCATCTTACCCTCTACAGTGCTAAGGGAGGTGGAGGGCAGTGGAACCTCTATCTCCTGGGATTTTTTTTTCACAGCTGCTACTTCCTGAGGGTAACCAACCCTTCTGTTATTCACCTTCACAAGAAAAAGGGGAGGTAACATTCTTCCGTGGCTTTCATCAAACCAGATTCTACAGGGAGTTTTCAATCCTGTCTATATGTGAAGTCATTTATGAAGGAGAGCTTCATAAAAATATAACATCCAGGCTCTACCCAAGAGCAGTGATGGCAAATCTTTTAGCACTTTCAGTGATACGAACATCCCACTGCAGCATACATATGGTAGTTTCGCCACCACTGCTCTAGACGAGTGAAATCAGAATCCTTAAGGTTGTGATCTATAGTTTGACCAGATACATATTTTTGGTTCTCTTTGTCCAGTGGTGTAAGTTTTAGAATGGGATAAATTTACTACTAGAATTTCCCAACCTAGGCAATACTGTAGTATCTCCATTCATGAATTTAACTGTTTCTACAACTCTGGTTACAAACCGAATTGGACAAGAACTGAATCAAATTTCCCCATAAGGTCAACGTTGAACCTAACCATTGAATTTGATTCAGTTCTCATCCAATTCCAGAGCCAATGCTGGCGCTCTCCCACACATTAGTAGTATCCCTATAATCTACATTCCCATTCTTCATTTGTAACAACCAATGTCTGCAGTCTATGACAAATGTCACCTAGGAAAAAAAAATTGCCTCCACTTGGATACCGTTGCTCTAGGCCCATGAACAAGGGTTAAAGTAACCTCAAATTCTAGATCCAGGCTACCCTTTCCAGTGGCCTTCATTTCCTATGTCACTTCTAAAACAAGGTCTCCTCAGAAATACCTGCACACACTCTACTACTGGGCTGAAAAGGAACATTTACCTCTCTCTTATCACCTGAGTCTGACTGAATTACAATAAACATCAGGACTTGCTGTTAAAAGCCACTCCCCTTACTGCCCTAAGCTAATAACAATCAGATATTTATTTATTTACTATTTATTTATTATTTCAGCCCTTTCTCTGATAGAAAGGATGAAGACAGAGGAACAGTGAAGAAAAGACGCTATCATTTTATCCTACAGTATCTTGATACAATAGCATAGTTGAGTAGATTCATAATTTTTGAAACACATACAGGTTCATGAGTTTTGATAGAAAGGAAGGCACATAGGAAGTGCCAGAAATCTATGATCTTATTCTTGTCCTGCTTGACATTACTGTATAAACCAGGAATGTTTGTTTTGTTTTTAAATAAAATTTTAAAAACCAGGAAAAAAAGACATTTGGGTATCAGACATGAAGATAGGAAGACAAAAATAAGTTCCAAATGCCTCTAGATGTAGGTATGCTATGCTGACTTGAAACCCAAAAAGATAGCAAGGACAAATATAATCTCCTGTGTTAGGTTTGGAAAATCAACCACACAAGAAGTGTAAGAATTCCTGAAAAACCGAGTAGTCTCCTCCCTCCATCAGGCTCATCTGTATAAATGGGTGTGTATAAGATGTTTATTTAGCAATACGTGTAATAGTAAAAGTTTGTTGACATTTCTGCACATATATACAATAAAGGAATGGCTATATGATGGGTATCTGTGTATGTTCATCTCATATGTGATGGGATACCACGTAACCATTAAAAATATGAGTAAGACACATTCATACTGCTATGAAATGTACACCAAGATACCTTGTTTAGGGCTGGGGATTTAGCTCAGTGGCTTAAGTGGCTGCCCTGCAAGCACGAGGTTGTGAGTTCAATCCCCGGTACCACCAAAAACAAACAAACAAAAAAAACCTTGTTTAATGAAATAAAAAGGAGCAAAGTTATATAACTTTGTGGTATGGGGAAAGCATGGAATACCATAACAGGGTATGGGGAAGGCAGAGCAGGATGAATCATTTTTTACTATACAATCCTTTGTACTGTTTAAATGTATAAGCATATGATACTTTTTGTTTGTTTGTTTTTGAACTAGGAATTGAACTCAGGACCTCGCCCTTGTCAGGCAGGTGCTGTTCCACTAAGCCATATTCTCAGCCTAACATTTTCTATTTAAATTAAATGAATAAATAAGCTATTGAAAATGATTCATAAAAACCCAACCACACAGATACATAGGAGGGAAAAAGTAGCTTCACAGTAGTACCTTTGACAGTGTAGTGAAGTTGCCCACAGGCAAGATTCCAGGAAACTCCAGGGCATGTGGACAGCATCTGCTCTATCTTACTAAAGAATTCTCAAGAACTAGGCAAAATGCCAGGAAGGAAAAGAAAGGAAGATAGATAGCAAAGTCTGGCAGGAGGAATGGAGGTATCTTTTCAGTCTATGTGGTGTTGAGGAAGTTGAATTCAACAACATAGTCTTTTCCCTTGAGTTAGAGCCCAATGAGCCATGGGGGAGAAGGAAGAAAAGGAATTCCCAGGATTTACTCCTACTTTCTTTGCTGATCTTTGGAGGAGCACCTGGTAGCCATCCAACTACTGCAGAAGATCAGTATTCTGAGAAAGTCAAGAGTCAAAGCCAGCCTCTCTATATGCCCACCTTCCTCCCACTCATTCTCATTTTCCTACCCTCTCAAACCAGTTCTTCAGTCCTTTCCTTTCCACATCCTCTCACAGTTTAAGGAAAAAAGGGGTGCCTTACTCTACATTGGGAATAGAGCAAAAGCCAAGGAGACACTCAGGAATGAGGGCAGCATCTGAAAACAGTGCATCTTCAACTTTTTTAAAAAAAAATTTCCAATTCATTATGGATCCAAGCTTTTGGAAAGTCAACAAATATGACTCACTAGGGAAATGAAATGAGGAACGAATCAAATTATACAGGATCAACTCAACAATTTGTCCCTATGGGCATGGAAAAGGCATAGACTCTTGTTACATATTTTTATTAGTAAATTTTGTAGTATTTGATGATTATGTTTATTGCAGGGAGCTTGTACATAACATACTTTTACTATTTTGTGATCTTTCTCTTCTCGTTTTCCCTGATTCCTCCAACTCTTGATCTCTTTCCCATCTGAACAAGTTCTATTTCTATTTTTGTCTTTTATTCTCATTTTTAATCCATTTCCCCTTCCTTCACCCCCCCATCTCATTTCCCTTCCCATTTGAAAAAGATCTTCCTACTTCATACTAGCTATTCTTTATTTTGCTCTTTATTTCAATTTATCACATAAGAGAAACTATGTGATATTTAAACTTGTGTCTGATTTATTTCACTCAACATCACAGTCTCAAGATGCATCCATATAATAGCTAAATCTTGCAAATAGCCCATCTGTCCATCAACAAATGAATGGATAAAGAAAATGTGGCATTGATACACAATGGAATACTACTCTTCCATAGAGAAGGATAAACTTGAGGCAGTTGTAAGTAAGTGTTTCAGTGACTTTTAAATGAACTGTTTCCATCCCAAAGTACACTTTTAAATGAACTGTATCCATCCCAAAGTACACAAGCACTACTTTGAAATATAGCCCATACAGACTGATTGTTGCGCTCTTTACTTGGAAATTAATAAGTCATATTTTAGCTATAAAATCAACTATCACTGCAACCATACTTTGGAGAGGGAAATATGGATTTTGTTATTAGAGATACTATCTATAAACCAGTTGTTATTTAAAAGATGTTGACAATCATATTTTTCAAACTTTGCTGCCCATTTTGTATTGTATAATTCAGCCTGGCTGTACCATTCTCTCCAATTCATGGCTCTGTATGACATTTAACCTCTCCTTCGTTTTCAACATGCTCAGGTCAACTATGATGATCCCAACTTTTGATTGTGGCACCTTTTGGCATACACACCCAAAATATTGAATCCTACTAGAACCTACGAAAAGCAAAAAACAAGACCAGGAGAGGAGTTTGACATCATATGTTGCACTCATATTTGGTCAAATTAATGGAGCACAATTCATTGAAAATGATTTTTTTCTTTATAATCCATACAGAAGAACAATATACTGCTAATTAATATGGTATTTTGACTTTCTATTTTAGTATTTTTTTACTAAAAGTATCCAGGGACAAATTCTTCAAATGAATATATCTATAAGACAAATTGTTCAATTGATGTGACACAGAAAATAAAAGCCCCAAATTAGAGCCCACAAAAGCCAAATGATTGTATCAGATTGCTATAATAGTTTGTAAGGTTATATTCTCCATTTTTCCATTTATCTCATGGTGGACAGAACCAAATAATTTGGAATATAGCACCAGCTCTGATACCATGCTTTGAATAGTGCAGTGATACTGGATTTAGTCTTTCATATAAGGCACCATTCTGAGCCAAATTCTTCATTGCTGGAACAAAATAGCCAATGCTGCCAACTAAATAAAGAGAGGTTTATTTTGGTTCATGTTTCTAGTCCACGGTCAGCTGGCTGCAAATATAAACAACGTGATTCAAAGGTCTGGTTGGGGAAAGCTGCTCACATCAATGTGCACAGGAGTGGGGAGGAGTTGCAAAGGGAGATATAAGTTTCCAGATCACACTCCCAGTGACTTATCTCTTCCAATCAAGCCCCACCTCCTAACTGCACATTAAACTAAGAATGCTTCAGTGGGTTAATCCACTGATGAATATGGCATCCCCGTGATCCAATCACCTTCCAAAAGCTCCACCTATGAACACATGAGGCTTCTGGAGGTACATTCTAGATCTAAAACACAACAGTACCTATACAACCTATGCACTATATTAGACTTTCCAATAACTTAACAATAGAAGAACCAGGTGATTTGACATGAATCTATTGCAATCAGGTTGCATAAATGCCAAGGAGTAGGGTGAATTGGGATAGTACTAGAGCTCACTGATATCTATTAAAAATCTAGCTCTAGAGGGTTAAAGTCAGAATTCTCAAGGTCAATATCAAAGAAAAAACTAATGTAATAATAGTATCTGTTTACAATTTTTGGTTTAGAGAGACTTCTTACTAGGATAAATACTCAGAATGAAACAACACAAGTACTAAGGATGGAAAAAATCTGTAGCACAAGAAAAAGCGACTTTTTACTGTACAGATTCAAAGAAAATAGATCTGTTTAAAAGTAGACTACAGAAAAAGGACAGACAATTTCATAAAATATCTATGTGATCTTTACAGAAAATATTCAAAGAACATACTTCTATAAAGTGGGACTTGGAGGCCAGAAAGAAAATGGAGAAATGCAAGAAATTTAAGGATAAAATGAACAACTTTTTAGTAAAAATTGTCACATGCTTGGAGCCATCATTCTCATCTTTACAAAAAGGAAAAGCTGGGCAGACT
>PVJX010013804.1:0-46496 GCA_004027295.1 Dolichotis patagonum
TCATTCACATACTTTATTCTTAAGTTATAGATCCTCTTGTCATCTTCCAGTCTTTGTATCTTTACTGTCTGCTCCCTTGTTATTTTTAAGAGATCTTCCCTTTCATGACCCCACATTGCAAGCCTGTGTTCAATTTTTGATAGTCTCTCTTTGGTTTCTTTCAAGCAGTTTTGCCAGCTTTCTATGGAGTCTTTAGTTTCCTGATAATCTCTTTGAATCTGTTGCATGAATTCTAGGTTTTTTCTGAATTCTTCATTAAATTTTTCTCTCCATTTGTGTTCCTCCATTCTTCTGTCTGTGTCTTCTTGAGAGGTGCCCAGCCCTTCTATTATTAATCTACTTATCTCTTGTTTAATTTGAATTAATATTTCAGTTTTGGTCCCGCTTACGAGGTCCTGAAGATATCTCTTTATGTCCACTAATGCTGTGTTTGATGTTGCATTTTTGCTGCCCTCAGTCTCTTTTGTATTTACCTCTCCTGGATCAATGTTCTCAGGGTTGGGGGCTGGGAGTGTTTTCTTATTTCTCCCTTTCATCATGTTTTCAGTTCCTTCCATACAAGTGTACAGTGTAATTCCCAGACCCTTTTCTTGTTGTTTAAGGCTCCTCTAGAGGGCGCAGGCTAGGAGCTTTAGCCCTCTTCAATAGGTTATCAGAAATTAGAGTTCACCCACGGGCAGTGTACGCTAGCTCTTCCCTTCTGGGCCAGTCAACCTTTGCAGGCCTTCACTGCATCAGTGTGCACTGATCTCAGGGAAGTAACTGGGTCCCTGCCAGGGGCGTGGCCTAATCCAAGCAGATTCCACCTATCTGCTTGGAGAGGGGAGTAACCAGCTGAAGCCACTTCCTTATGGAGTTAGGGCTGTCCTGCCTAAATCCAACATGTCTTCCAGTTGGTTTCCCCTTTCCCATGGGAGGGTCTTATTCCCATCACTCACTGTGTCCCCGAGACCTGCTGGACTGCTCGATCTCCAACTTCAGCGGGCTGCCGTGGGAATTCACGGTGCCTCTGGGTGGGTCGTGTGCAGAGCCGGTCCCAGCGAGCTGCACGCAGGGCTGTTCAGCTCCGCACTCCGGCGGCTCAAGCCAGTCACTGGCGCAGATCGCTTGTTCAGGTCGGGCGGAATTCAGGTGTCTCGAGGCAGGTACCGTGCTTGCTGATCTTATCTTCACTAATAGTAGCCCCAGGACTCTTATTTGAGTAGGTTTTTGCACTTTAGTTCCTTTCTGGGTTGTGAGAGTCTATCTCTCTCTGTTTGGGTCTCTCCAGGGTGTTTTATTCTGGCATTTGAGCTGTCTCTCTCAGAGAGGGTGTCTCTCCTGCTACCTACCAGTCCGCCATCTTGTCTCCAGCCCCCAAGAACCTGTATTCTGATATGATGAAAAATACAGAAGAAATGCAGATTCATAGATACATATGAATTACCAAAGCTAAATCAAGAAGCTACAAAAATGCTAAATAAATAAATGCTTAATCAATGAAATTGAAGATACAGTTAAAAACCTACTGACAAACAAAAGCCCAGGCCCACAAAGATTCATTGTTGAGATAGCTAGAGAAGACCTAATGGAACCACTTCTCAAACTCTTCAATGAATTTTAAATGGAAGCAATACTTTCACACTCACTCCTAGAAGCAAGTATTACCCTGATACCAAACCTAGAGGAGGATCCGACAAAAAAAAAGTACAGGCCAATATCCACAGCGAACATAAATGCAAAAATCCTCAGTAAGATACTGGTAAATGGAATACAGCATATCATAAAGAAAATTACACATCTGGGATGACCAAGTAGGATTCATTCCAGAGATATAGGGCTGGTTCAACATTCTCACATCAATAAATGCCATGCATATTAACAGTCAAGACAAATATCACATGAGCATTTCAATAAATGCAGAAAAAGCTTTTAACAATGTCCAACAGGCATTCATAATAAAAACAATAAAGAATATCAGAGTAGTTGATCTTTATCTCAATGTGAAAAAAGTCATCTGTGACAAATCAACAGCCAACATCATTCCAAATGGACAAAAACCAAATGTTTTCACTCCAAAATCAAGAACAAGATATGGATTTCTGCTGTCATCTCCTATTTGACATAGTTCTGGAAACTGGAACAATTAGACAAGAGGAAGAAATAACACAAATACATATAGGATTTTTTTTTGTCTTTTTGAGACAGGGTCTCGCTATGCAGTTCAGGCTGGCCTTGAGCTCACTTTGTAGCCCAGGCTGTTCTCAAACTCACAATGATCCTCCTGCTTCAACCTCCTGAGTTCTGGGATTATAAGTGTGAGCCACACCTGCCAGGAATACACATATGAAAGGAAGAATAAATTATCATTATTTGCAGATGACATGACACTCCACATAGAATCTCCCAAAACTCCATCAAAAGACTTCTAGATTTAATAAAAAATTCAATAGAACATCTCAATACAAAGTCAACATTCAGAAATCAATAGCCTTCTGGGACACAAATAACAAACTCACTGAGAAAGAAATTAGGGAAACAACACTTTTTCACAATAGCATCCAGAAAAAAATGAAATATCTAGGAACCAATCTAATGAAGGGAGAAAAAGACCTCTACTTTGAAAACTAGTGTACTCTGAAAAAGGAGATTAAAGAGGATATCAGAAAAGGAAAGATACCCCTTGTTCTTGGATAGTAAGAACCAGTGTATACAATTTTTATAAAGATTTAATGCAATCTTGATGCAAATATCAATAGTAAAACTCACAGAATTAGAAAAAACAATCCTAAAATTAATTTGGAAGCATAAGAGACCTAGAATAGCAAAACTCTGGGCAACAAAGTAAAGGCCAGAAGCATCACAATCCCTGACTTGAAATTATAATACAAACTACTGTGATAAAAACAGCGTGGTACCAGAAAAAAAAACAGACTCAAAGATCAATGGAATAGATTAGAAGATGCAGAAACAACTCCAACCATACTCAGCTATTTTTGATAAAGAGGCCAAACACCATCACTGGAAGAAAGATAGACTCTTCAATAAATGGTGCTGGAAATACTGGCTTTCCACATGCCAAAGTTGAAAATTAGACCCATCAGCATCTACTAAACTACATTTGAAATGGATCAAAGACCTAAATAGTAAGACAGAAACACTAAATCTATTGGAAGATAGAATAGGTAGAATCAAGGTGTAGGTGTAGGCAAAGACCTTTATGAACAAAACCCTGATCGCACAGAAAATATTGCAAAGAATCAACATCTGAGATCTCATCTTATTTTATAGCTTTTGCACAGCAAAAGAAATAATCAACAGAGTGAAGAGGAAATCCACAAGGTGGGGAAAAAATTTTGTCAGCTGTTCTTTAGACAAAGGACTTCTATCTAAAATATAAAAGTACAGGAAAAGAAGTCAGGCCCTCCCAAATTTAAAGACCCAATCCAAAAATGGGCATCTGAAATGAATAGGTAATTTTCAGTAGAAGAAGTAGGGAGAGCAAATAAATAGATGCGCAATGTTTGGCATCACTTACCACTTGAGAAATGTAAATTAAAACAATAGTGAGCTTCCATTTCACTCCAGAAAGAATGGGTAGTATCAAGAAGTAACCAATAACGCTATCTTTCTCTTTCACCTTCACAGTATCTATTGTATAATTTTGGATCTTATTTACTCTTTCTGTTTTTTATACTAGGGAGACAGTATGTTTGTCTGTTTACCCATGTGAGTCCAATTTATTTCACTTATGAGTATGATCTCAAGTTGTATCCACTTACCTATAAAAGCCTCGAGTTTATCCTTCATTATAGCTGAATAGTACTTCATTGGATAAAAAGACCACATCTTTTTTATCCATTCCACAGTTGATGGCATTTGGGTTGTTTCCAAGATTTAGCTATTAAAAATTGTGTTGCTATAAACATGAATCTACATATATTGCTGTGGTGTGGTGTTTTCAATTTTTGTGGGAAAATACCCAGGGGATATTTTCCCAGGCCCTCCCAGATTTAAAGACCCAATCCTAAAAATGGGCATCTGAAATGAATGAAGGGGAATAACTGGGTTGAATGGGACCTCCAATCCTAGTTTTTTGAGGCATCTCTACACTGATTTCCACAGTGGCTGCAAAAGTCTACACTCTCACCAGCAGTGGAGAAGGTTTTCTTCTTCCGCACCACCCCACCAGCCCTTGTTATTGGTTGATTTATTGATGGCAACCATTCTTTCTGGAGTGAGATGGAATCTCAACACTGTTTTAATTTGTAATTCTCGAATGACCACTGATGTTGAACATTTTTTCATGCATTTATTTGCCATTGTATTCTTTCATCTGAGAAATGTATATTCATCTCAGATGCCCATTTTTGGATTGGGTCTTCAAATTTGGGGGATTTGATATTTTTCAGATCTTTATATGTTCTAGAAAAAAGTCCTTCATCTGAGGGACAGTTGGCTAAAATTTTTTCCCATTCTGTGGTTTGTCTTTTCACTGTGTTGGTGATATCTTTCAATGAGTAAAATCTTTTTAATAAAGTGAGATCCAAGTTGTTGATTCTTTGAAGGACTTCCTGTGCAGTTTGAGTTTTGTTTATGAACTTTCTGCCAAAACAACCCCTGGAGGGGCTGTGGGAAAAAGGAACCCTTCTCCACAGTTGGTGGGAGTGTAGACTGGTCTAATCACTATGGAAATCAGTGTGGATGTTCCTCAAAAAATTAAAACTAGAGGTTCCACTTGACCCACTATTCCCCTTCTTGGATTTTTTTCCAAACTAGTTCAAAGCACCATACTACAGCAATATATGCACACCCATGTTTATCATTGCACAATTTGATGCCAAGATTTAGTTGGCATCTAAACTCAATCTTGGCATCTGCCCAAATACCCACCCACTCATACAAAGATAAAGAAGATATGCAGTTTTTATACAATGGGGTACTACTCTGCCTTAAGAAAGGTAACTTGAGACATTTCTAGGTAAGTGGATACACCTTGAGACCATACTCCTAAGTGAAATAAATTGGACATATGTGTAAGTATTGCATCATTTCTTTCCTGTGACAGACTAAAAGTGTAGACAGAGACCAAAATGTGTAATAGATATTGGAAAATGGGAAGAAAATGTTCCAAGGGGAAAGGGAGAATGAAGGGGGTTCAAGGATGGGAGGGAAGACAAAAAAATGAGTAGAAGAAAAAAACAAAAGCAAAGCTTTTGCAAATAAGGAGGAAAGAAAAGCTGAAGGAAGAAAGGGAATGGGAAAAAAGAAGTAAGGTATGTCATGTACAGGTACAAATTCCCTATGATATATCTCACATTATAGTGCACCAATAAAATTAAAACTAAGATTTAAAGAAAGAACATTATGTCAAAAAATATTTATTTTTTATAAAATTATTCTATTGATCTGATGCAAAAACACCATCATGCCCCAGTGCTATATTACTTCTCGTTTTAATTTCTCATTTAATTTAACTCAAATTTTTCTCCCTTTATAAGTTTTCTCTATAGGGGACCTTTGAACTTTAAAAAATTGTATGTGAATTTAAGAATACAGCATAAGGTCAGGTGTGGTGGTACATGCCTATGACCGCGGTACTCAGGAGGCTGAGACGGCGATCTTTGTGAGTTCGAGGCCAATCTGAACTGCAGAGTGAAACCTGTCTCAAAATTTAAAAAAAAAGAACACAGTGTAGCCCATGTGGTTAGATCACAGGACGATGAGAGGGCAGAGGCTTGTGGACAGAAACATTAAGATCTCTAGACCCTGCATCTATTTATTCCATTTCCAATGTCATGCCTGAGGAAGGGGAGGGAGACGATGCTAATTGCTTGCCACTTTTTTGAAGTCCATCTGTTCAGAGCCCATGTTCCTCAAGGTCAAAGAGCCTGTCTTTTAATACACTCCAGTGCCTGGCACAGAGTAGGACATTCAGGAAATGCTTGTTGAATAAATAAATGAATGTTGTTTCTATTTAATTCACCTGTTACCATTTTTGCAGCTTAAATTATCATTTAAAAATGATTCATATAGTTAAAGAAAACTTAATTCTTGGCTTTTTCTACTCTATATTTCTTGACCTTTCCTCACGCAATCACTATTTGTCTCTTACTATAGCTCCAGTCCCATTGCCTCCATAGGGAATCTATTGCTGCCGATGGAACAAATGCAGGAGATGAGAGTTTTGAGTCTCCCAAGAGCTGCTACTGCATTTCTTTGGCCTCCCTGCACTCAGGGCGTCAATGAAACAAAAAGCTAACACTACATTTAATGAGAAAATAATTGACTATTGCCTACACAGCACGCCTAGAGCCAGGAACACCCGTGGGGATCAGTTCCCAACATTTCCACATTGAATTGTATAAATACCAGCAATGATGACATAAAACTTAATTTGGATTCCATTTGTTTCTGACTTGCCAAGGGGGTCATTTGGAACAATGGATAATCTCAGAGTTCTCTTCTTTCACAGAACACTTCAATAAACAGCTCTCTGGGACAGTTACGAAGCCAGCAGGGCTGGACATTGCACATCTCTCCACATGGACATGGCGCTGGACAGTGACCACAAAACTGTGCTGGGACCTGGAACACCATTTCCCCAGCATGGTCACTGTGAGGCTGCGGTAAGACTTGGGAATAATGACCTAAGTCTCTGCAGTGCCTTTCAAGTCACATCTGAGCGATTTTCTCTCTCTGTTCAGTTATCCCTGCATTTTTCAGTTTTCCCTGCATTTTCAAAGCAGTTCAGCATGAGTCTGAGCCATGAGCCTCCTTGACCCAAGTGGCTTGGAAAGATAACAAGTCCAGGAGGCAGAGGAAGCAGCCACTGTGAATGAAGTGGTAGAAGTGAGCCCCTGGGCAGGCTCTCAGGGAAGCAGTTCTGGGGTGCACTCGGAATGATCACCGTTGTTCACTGAGAGAGAAGGTGAAATTAGCAGAGCTGCAGGGCAATTTCCCCCAAATTGGCGCCATTTAAGCCTTCTGCACGGTCACCACGCAGAACCTGCTCTCCGCAGTGGGCAGCCTCATTCTGCAGGCCCCTCCCAGGCTGAGACTTCAGCTCTCCAGGGAGAGATCTGGAGAGCCAGGAGAGGCAGGGTCATTAGTAAGAGGCCGGCAGGTCCCCAGTTCTGCCGTCCTTGTTGCTTCAGCTTTGTAAAGGCTCGCGATTCCTAGCAAGAAAACAGAGGGAGAGAATGGCCAATTTAATGCAGTGGCAACAGGGCATCTCCAAGCACTCAGTCACTTGCTCAGTAGGAACCAACTGTCTTTGTGGAAGCCAGGCAGTTAACCACCCACCAAACCCCAAAACAGAAACAGGTGCAAGTGTGTTCATGAGGGCAGGCTGAGGGGACACCTTGCTGAGGAGGCAAAGCCTACTGCAGCTCACGTTAAGGAAGGATGATCAGGCGCCCGAGCCCTCCAGAGCCAGCAAATAGAGACTGAAACTCAACCAGAGTAGCAGCAGCTCTGCCTCCAGGTCACACCTGGGTCACCCCAGGACCCGTGTGGTGTGCACCAGTTCCACAAAATGCTGGGATTTGGGCAAAGGCAGCATCTGAATTATTCAGAGGCTTCATGAACAAAAGCAAGACGGGAAGGAGAGAGGGCAAGAAAGAGAGAGAGAGAAAGGAAGGAGGATGAAGAAAGAGGAACAGAGAAAGGGAGAGGGAAACGGAGGCAGGGAGGAGGGAGGAGACAGCAAATCACACCCCTAGAGCCAACCGGCCCGGAGCAGAAGGCCTGCTGTGCTGCATGCTACCCGCGTGATCTTCTGCGAGTCTCACACTTTCCGGGCCTGTTTCCTCGTCTGTAAATCAACTATAATTTGCCATGAACCTAAATGACTTGACTTACCTTAGAAACTTGGAAAATTAGCTAATGTATAGTACACACTCAGAAATGTTAGCTGTTGTTTAAGTAACCTGATGTCAGTTTTTAAATTTTTCTGTGAAATTGATACGGGATAGTTGTACATTCCTGTGGGGAGTGGGGTAACATTCTGGTACAGGTATGCAGGTGTAATGATCAGTAAGGGAGCTGCTATGTCCCCCGCCACTGTCCCCAGACAGGCATCAGTTCTTTGTGTGAGGAGCATTCCAAATCCACTCTACGCGTTGTTTTGAAATATGCAATGAATTGTCAGCCACCACTGTCCTCCTGTGCTCTAGAGTGTTAGAAGTCGACCCTCGCCCAGCTGCACCCTGCCCCGTCAGCCATGCCCTCTCCAGTGAGCCCTTGCCAGGGCGATGCACCAGGGCTACACTTGCGCTATATCCCAGAGGAAAAGCTTGCAACAATCACTGTATGGTTTTCACTGCAGATGGAAATTTCCTAGCACTTACGGAAACAAACACCAAGCTCATTTAGAGGTCTACAAAAGTGAGCAAATGCTCAATGTATTCCTAAAATATTTTACATATGCATTTTAATAGTGGTACAGTGTCAGCTCTATCATGGGGCAGGAAAGCCTACTTCAACCAGGAAGTCACCAATTTCAATTCTTGTCATTACTCAGAATTTACTTTTAAAGAATAAATGGCAAAATGGTTTTAGTTTTATTATCAGTTGTGAATCTGCTCTGAAAATTGTCTAAATACCTGAATTCTTTGCATTTGACCTTTGAACTTGTTAGCTCACTGAACTTTAAGAAGACTGTTTTAGCTGGGGATTTAGCTCAGTGGCTCAAGCACTTGCCTGGTAAGCACAAGGGCGTGAGTTCCATCCCCAGTACCAAAAAAAAAAAAAAGACTATTTTGATTATTTTCAAGTAATTCATAGACCCTTGTTTATTCGTTTAGAGCCAGATACTGGTATTTTACTTTTTCTCCTTTCGTGGTATCACACTCTTATCCTGTAACTTTTAGAAGATGCAGTAAACTGAGGAAATTAAGCCAATGATTACTAATGGAGCAAGTTTCCTTATGATACCAAGATTTAGTTTTTCTCCATTTTAACTGAAAATTTACATTCAGCATAGTAATTCAGATTCTAGCTGATAAGTTTACTTATTCTGTATATAAAGGTTCTGGGTCACATAAACGAAGATTAATGTGACAGAAAACTACAAGAAGAGTAAAACTTGAATGACTGCATGATTTGATCATTAACATTGGAAGATGGAGTTTTACCCCTGCATTCCAAATGGTCACTATCTTAGCCTTTCTTCTTCTTAGAATCCATGAAGCAACAAGTATGCAGCAGATGCCTCCTGCGGCCGAGAGTCCGTGTCTGTGGCTGCAGAGATTTACTGCTGTCCTAACGTGGACTCCCAGCTGGTTGAGTGGTGACTGTGGCTAGAAGAGTCTTCACTGAACAAGTCTTTTATTTAGCTACCTCACCACTGTAAGGGCATCCACATGTTTCATCTATCTCTTGTCACGTTACTAAAATGATTTGCTAATAACTTGCCAGTTGGAAGAGTGAGCCCGACAGACATTCCAACTGCAGTCTACGGCCTACACCTCCTAGTACGAAAGGAAAAAGAAGGGAAAAGAGTATCTGCAGCCCCTTTACACAGGCTTCACAACGTTTCGGAAGTTTCAGACACTTCGGCCTGATTTAATAAGCACCATTATTCTATCCAGTGGGTACTATCACACCCTTTCAATAGATGAGAAGCTGAGACTGATTGATATCAAGAAGCTGGCAGACAGGAATTTCTTCTCCTCGCCGCCTTGCAGAAACTTCAACTTGAGCAACGATCCATGTGTGCAAATACCTTCGTGAGAGCCATGGAATTCAGGTGGCAGTGTAGAGCGCCCACGTGGATCAAAGAAATAGGAGGGTAGGAAAGACAGCCTCACACCACTCCACAGCTCCTCCGCCAAGCCGGGGCAGCACAGTGCAGATTCCCTCCGAGGGGAGGGAACAGAACGAAGTGAAACCCGGGTTCCCCACAGACTCTCGACCCAGACCCACACGTGAACTCCAGCGTCATTCAGCCCCTGCAGCGCTAGGCTCCACCCCAGCCCCTTGGGCTCCAGTTCCAGGCCTATTACAATGCCAGGCCCCTGCCCAAGCTCAAGAGCACAGGCTGCCCTTAGGTACACATGGCTCATTGCAAAGCAGGCCTCCGCAGCCCCCAGAACCAAGCTACAGGTGTGCCCCAACACCAGGCCAGCTCTGCAGTTCCAGGCTCAAGTCAACACCCACACACCCAGGATCCAGCAGAGCAACGTCCAAATTCAACCTAGCAGACCCGGCTCTGGAGTGCTTCCCAGGGAGCCAGGCTTCGGGCCACTATCACGATCTAGGCTTCAAGCAGCCCCTGGAAACCCAAGGCTCAGTCCCTTGGGTGAGGGTCCAGGCCCACCTAGGGACCCATGTTCCAGGCCTGAACCTGCAGACCCAGGCATCCCCAGGGTTACCTCAGCGGGTCTTGGGAACAGGCCCAGCTTCCAGGCTTGCCCCCGAGATGTGTATCTTAGAAGTAATTGTTCAAGTTACAAAATCAAAGCATAAAAAGTGGACAATCATACAATGACAGTACAAACTATTCTGTCTGATACACTAACAAAAACTTAGAAACAAGGTTAACTATCTTGCACACTTAAACATACATACAGTTATATTCTTTAGAGTGCTTTCTTTCCCTTTCATTATCACAATATCTATTATATATTTTGGATCTTATTACTCTTTCAGTTTATTATTATTATTTTTATATTAGAGAGACGATACAATATTTACAAATGGAAGTCCAATTTATTTCACTTATTAAGCAGCATATTTTTCAGTCCATAAAAATTATTTTGTTGCCTCTTAAGTTATAATGAAATACATCATAATATTCCCCTTAAATTCACATAAAATATTTCATTATAATAGAAAATACATAATGAGAAATCTACACTAACTAAATTTTTTGGGGGGGTACTGGGTACTGAACTCGTGTCTTCTCACTTGCCAGGCAGGTGCTTGTACCGCTAAGCTAAGTCCCTGGCCCACTAACTAAAATTTTAAGTATTAGCATTGTTATATGCACATCATTGTGTGCCAGGTCACTGGAATATTCTCATCTTGGATAGCTGAAACTTTATCCCTACTCCTCTTCTGGGCCCTGTAGCAGCTACCATTTTACTCTTTGCTTCTATCGATATATATATAAAGAGAAAAGGTGTAGGAGATAGAAATTTCTTTTTGCTCATTTTTGGTTTTTGGTTTTGTTTTTGGTACCAGGGATCGAACTCATGAACTAGTGTTTGCTGAGCAGGGGCTTATGCCACTGAGCTAAATCCCCAGCTGATATAAAAATTTCTTAAGACACTATAGAGAAAGCACCATAAGAGAAACACAGAGACAAAGTTTATAGCACATGGATTAATTCTACTACATTTTGCATAAGTCATTAACAGGAAGCTACTTTACAAAGCGATCTTTAGCTAAAAAACCTGGAACCAGAGGAGGTGCCCCTGGACAGCCACCCACGGCGGCAAGCTCACGGCGTGCCACGGCAGGCTGTCTGTTATTGACAGCCCTGAAAGTCTCTCCATCCCTATTAAGAGCAAAGCAATCTATGTGGCAAAACAGTGAGACAATCTAGAAGCAAAGGTGAAAAGTCAGATGAGTCTAGAGATTTCGTGTACATAATTTAATAGCTTTTTACCTAGTGGTAGGATGCTTTGAAAAATAAATCAAGACGTTAAAGTAAGAAATAGTCTTAACTGTCCAATACAGGTGGAGGTAAAGGCAGAATAGAACAAAATTCTTACCTGTAAGCTTAGAAACTGAACAAATATGGAAACATTTGCCTACCTTATATTTGCATTTAAAAGCATGAATATCCAAAGACAAAGAACTGATTTTAGAACAATACTACAATTCAGATGACAAAAATTTGCCATCTGCAAGATATAAAGAACTCCAGATTTTATAGGTAAACAGAGAAGCCACACAGCAGGTACCAGAAGGCAGAACTGGTGTTTGCTGTCCCGGGGTTGGGGTGGGTGAGGAGCAGACACAAATGATTATCCAACAAAGCGTGTGCACCAGAGGAGGCAAGGTCCAACTGGAGTAAAACAGAGTTAGCGAATGGTGTCTTTTAAGTCACCAAAAGTGAAAATTATTGCTCGTAAGCCTTTGGGGAATTAGTTCTTCTTACAGACTGCTGATAAAATGGTGACTAACTATAGTCTCAGAGAAAAATAATTAGCAAAAATACAAAAGACTAATTTTAAGAAATACGAAGCATCAGCAAGGATGCCTTTACTGTTGTTAGTAGACGACTCGCATAAACAGTGATCGAATGTATTATTTCCTTTAGCAAAAAGTGCCAGAGCAGGGTAGCCCCAGCTTGATGAACCCCAAGAATGAGTTCTGTCGCCATGAGCTACCTTCTGTCCTCAAACTCTGTCTCCCCAAGATGTTGGCACTGTCCACAGCTGCTTCTCCCCAGGGTCACGAGATGCAGATCAAACCTCCACCTACTACTGAGTCTTGGCCACATCCGTGCCTTACAGTTACTTTTTAGCAGGGAGAAAGCCTGCCCCCAAAGCCTGCCCCAGTTTCAGTGACCAGCAAGGACTATGAGCCCATAGCCTGGTACAGGTTTCATTGACCAACTTTCCCTGATCAGTGGATGGGGTTCCTGTCTTCTAAGGATGGGCTCCTGATTAAGCTATGTCTCTGCCAGAGAACAAACAGAAATGTGAAGATATCTATACATTTAAATTTTAGAAAGAAAGCATACATCTTATGCATCTGTTCATGCACAGTTTTAGAAGTGCAGTCTAAGGACTTCTTCGTATAGCATTTGGACTTCAACCCAAATAGAGGAAATTGGCCAGAGAACATGTAACTACCACTATGAGAAATAATACTGCAATTTCTTTGTGTCACTTAACTGTTTAAGAGGTTAACCTTTTGCTCCACCCCAAAACAAGCAAGCCATTAATCTTCCAACTATAAATGGTTTTTTTCTTTGTTCCTCCCTTTGAAATGTATTTAAGGAAATCCTGGTAGAGTGGCAGCCATCCCTTGCAACGCACAGGATTCTGCGGGGTGAACCTACTGTGTTGACTTTTAAGATAAGAGCTCTTAAAGATTTTTAAGCCATCAGGCAGTATTCATCAGAACAAATAAATGAGAGATTTCCCTACTCTTCCCAGGCAGGATACATTCTGTGACCTATCTTTCCTGTGACCTACAAGGCTGTAGGAGAAGAGCTCCCAGAGTTTTATTGGCAATGCCACTATTAGACGGACTTCCCTCTCTTCCAAGCTCTTTGGGGGTCAGCATTAAAGTGAGCATTAAGCAAATGGCTAATGGAATTAAGGGTATAATAATAGAAGGATATAGTGAGACAATTGTATTAACAAGAAATAAATCATGTTGAATGTAAGGTAAGTGTTTTTTAATTGATTGATGGGAAGGATGCGCCACAGGTTTTGTCGGAGACTAACAGCCATTTACCTCCTCATCTACAGTAAAAAGCCAAAATGTAGAAAAAAGATAAGGAAATTATGCAGTGGGGAGATAAATTATTCAGAGAAGATGACCATTTTGTGCTGACATCACTAATGTGAAAAGGCATTAAATCTTTGACACCAGCTTCACTCCTCCGAAGCTGCGGGCTGGAGCAATATTGCATACTAGAAATAAAACCTGGAACATGTGCCCCTCAGCATTTCCTGGTGCCACGATGGACTCCAAGGTGCCTGGAAGCTTGAAGTTATGGCAGGTTCCGCGATTGCCAGGTTCCGGTCATGCTCTCACTTGGGAAGCCCAAGACTCAGCCCGTGTCACACAGCAGCTTGGCTGCCAGTACTTTTTCACCAGGTTAGCGAAGCCCCCGTGCACCGCCGCCCGGGATGTAAGGAGCCGCGAGAAGACATTTCCAGCATTAGGAGCTATCGGAGAACTGGGGGCTGAACTTTATCACTCTGTGCTCCCTATTGCACTCTTACAGTTCCCAAGCCCCCTCCTTGAGTTCACCTCCTCATATCGTACCATAAGCCTTCTTTTCTCCACCCAGTCTTACTATTCGGTAGCTGGTGTAGCCTATTTCAGAATGGTAGTGGAGATTTCTTTCTAAAATATCCAGACATGAAGGGAAGTTTGTAGATTTGATTTGTGCATTGTTCCTACAACTCCATTAAATGTTACTTCAGACCCGTCCCTACACACACACACACACACACACACACACACACACACACAGCCCAGCTATGATTTTTCTCTTTTTGTACTTATTTTATTAATAAGTTTTATAAACTATTATCCAGAAAACTTTGTTCAATTATGAACAACACATGACATGAACATATCAACAAAGTCAATTTTTTTAAAATCTCCAAACTTTGTTATTTTTCCCACAGGAATATAGTTATCTAATTCAGAAATTACGGGGTTTTTTTCCTGCTTTGCTACTGTCAGAAGGGAATGGAGCTGACAGTCACTGTCCACCTGCTGTGAGCCAGGCACCACACTAATCATAAGCGTACACTATTTAAAATGCGTTCTTCATAGCCACGCCTTGCATTATTATCCTGCCTTTACAAAGAAGAAACCCTGTGTGTTGATTAGCGGAATTAATTACTTTCTTCAAACTCAGACTGTAAAACAGACACACAGGGAAAAGTTAGAACCCCCACTGTGTGAATGGCTGAACCAGCACCAGGAGAAGAGTGATCCCCCCAGAGATGCTTGGAGATGCAGGGAGGGAGCAGAAGGCTGTGAGGTCTCCCCAGAGAGGGTCACCTGGACACACACCTCTGCCTGTGGTACAAGCAGCCTCATGGTTTCTCTAATGGACAGTATGAAATGAACTATTAAATGGGTTCTTTTGTAATCTCTATGTGTCACCTCTCTTATTCAATACAGTTCTGGAAACATTAGCCAAAGCAATTAGACAAGAGAATGAAATAACAGGAATAAGGATATGAAAGGAAGAAGTTAAATTATCATTATTTGCAGATGGCATGACACTCTACACCGAACACCTCAAAAAATCCACTAAAGATTCATAGATTTAATAGCCAAATTCAGTAGCATAGCTAAATAAAAAGTCAACACTCAAAAATCAGTAGCCTTCCTCTCTACAAATAACAAACTCACTGAGAGAGAAATAAGGTTAAACAACACTTTTCCTAATAGCATGCCAAAAAATGAAATATCTAGGAATCCATCTAATGAAGGAAATAAAAGACCTCTACACTGAAAACTAGACTACTCTGGAAAAGGAGAACATCAGAAAATGGAAAAATGCCCCTTGTTTGGCGGTAGTAAGAACCAATACATTGAAAATGGTCATTCTTCCAAAACTGTTGTACAGATTTAATGCAATTCTGATCAAAATTCCAACAGCATGCCTCATAGGATTAGATAAGCAGTCCTAAAATTCATTTGGGACCATAAGAGACCTAGAATAATGAAAGCAATTCTGAGCAATAAAGGCAAGGCAGGAGGCATCACAATCCCTGGCTTGAAATTATACCACAAAGATATTATGATAAAAGCCGTATGGTGCTGGCAAAACAAAACAGACCCGAGGGTCAGTGCAGCAGACTGAAAGATGCAGAAGTAATCCTGAACATGCTCAGTGGCTTTATCTTTGACAAAGGGGCAAACACTCTCATGGAGGAAAGGCAGCTTCTTTCCTACATGGTGTTACCAGAGCTGGCTTCCCACATGTCAGAGATTAAAACTAGACCCATGTCTCAGTGTACTAAACTAAAGCTGAAATGGATCAATGATCTAAATGCTAAAAAGACATAATAAACTTGCTATAAGAATAAGTAGAACTCTTGAGAACATAGGTATAGGAAAAGACCTTATGTACAAAACCTCAGTTGCACAGGAAATATCACAACCAATCAGTAACTGGGAATATTTGAAAGATTTTGCACAGCCAAAGAAACCAACACAGTGAAGGGACAAACCACAGTGTGGGAAAAAAAAATTTGGCAAATGTTCCTCAGACAAATGACTAATACCTAAGATATATAAAATACTCAAAAAAAAAAAAAAAGCCCAGACCACCTCCCAAACTTTAAAGATCCAGTCCAAAAATGGGCATCTGAAATGTATGGACATTTCTAGGAGTAAGAAGTAAAAACAGCAAGTAAAATATATGAAAAAATGTTCAACAACACTGTCTATTCGGTAGATAACAAATTAAAACAACACTGAGATTCCATCTCACTGCAGAAAGAATGGCCATCACCAAAAAATCAACCAATAACAAATCCCGGCATGACTGTGGAGAAAAAGGAACACTTCTCCACTATTAGTGGGAGTGTAGAGTGGTGCAGTCACTATAGAAATGTTCAAAAAACGAAACTAGAGGTTCCATTTGCACTGATCCATGTCCATCTTTCCTTTGTCTGTCTTTTATTTTTCTGTTTACTAACATTTTGTCTTAAGAATATGTGCCTTTTCCATGTATCTTTCTAGAATACCTATACGTAGTAATAGTGGCAATTTCCCCTACCCTCCTGGCTAAATCATAGCTGAATTCTGAATTGTATGAATATAGTTGATACTAATGTATTCCCAGGGCACCACAAAAACCTTTAAAATTCATGCAATACAATGTCCCTCCAGTCCTTTTATTTGTGTATGTTGCACCCATAGATTTAACCAACCATGGGTCAAAATATTAAGGAAAAAGTTGTGTCCCCTGAAGAGGATTTTGGTCACCATTCCCTACATAATACATTGTAAGAAGTATTTTCAAAGCAGTTACATTGTGTTGGATGGTACAAATAATCCTAGAGATGATTTAAAGTTTATGGGAGTGTGTGCATAATTTACAGCAAACACTGAGCATTTAAATAAGGACCTTAAGCAGATTTTTACATCCACAGGGGTCCTCACAGATGCCGAGCGGCAAGTGTGTAGAGTCCGGTTTGACTCAGACCAGAAAACTTTATACACAATAATGGAAGAGCACAGCTTGCAAAACAGAAAAGGACTTTTTGCTGGTGGCGGAAAATTTCATTTCTCTGTTTTCATTTAAACCAGACTTTCTCAGCCTCCATATCATTGATCCCAGTCTCTATCCACTAGATGTCAGGAGTGCCACACCCTCTAGCAAAGATGTCTCCAGTCATTGTCATCTGTCCCCAGCTTGGTATTGGCGGGGGTTGGGGACCGCTGACTACCCTATGCAGTACTTCTCAAGGACAGTGGTCAGGAGAAAGGGCAGAAAGACGAGCTTTAGCACAATCTGTGGACAGAAGACTGGGAAAGGAGTCTTGAGGCAAGCCAGGAGCAGGTAGTACTCCACAGAGAAGTCCCCTTCTCGCATGTAAACCCAAGTCTTAAAGGACCCTTTGGAAACTCAAGAGAAAGTTCAAGGGCACTACAGCTTTAATCTTATCTTTCCTAATTTACACTTATTTTCCCAGTCTCCATTAACTAATAAAGACATGTGTGCTTTTCTTAAAATCTACTTAAAAAGAACTCACAGGTTCCCTTAGCTTGCAGGAGCCCAGTCTTCAGGTCAGCGCGGCTGTCCTCTGTGTTGTGTAAGTTTCTGCCACACCATGAAGCTAAGAGGAGGAGAGAGTTCCTGGGATAGCTGCACCCTTATCTTGCACCAGGCGCTGTATTAATCCTTGTATTTGTATCCCTCCATTGAATTCTCAGCTGTCATATGAAGAAGAAACCGTTTTGAGCTCCCAGATTCACAGAGACTAAACCAAGGTCAGGAATGTCAGACATGTCTCCCTGCGACTTAGGTAGAACAGGATATCGAACATATGTGAGCCTCGGCAACGTGATGCTGGGGCCCATGGTCTCTTCCCACCGTACCAGAGCCCTTCCCAAAAGGCAGCTGAAATTGCACCAGGGTCCATTACACTCACCTCCCTACTCCTGAGGTCCATTAGGGGACGAGGTCCAGGATTCCACAGAAGGCTAATCATCAAACACTTGTCCTCTTTGAATTCCATATGCAAGTGTTAATGAATTCCATACGTAAGTGTTGGATGTGATGTCTTCTAATTTAAAAGCTAAATAGAAATACAGATCTTTGATTAGATGTGCTTATCTCACATAAAATAGAATCCCTCAATATTATAATGGAAATTAATTATAAAAAGAAGAGGAAAATTAGGAAGCTTATACCCATCAGGAAAGCTTATGGCCCATTTGTCGATCTTTAATGAATTTTTCTTTTTCTCATCATCTTCTTTATCTAGACTTTAAATATCACAAAAAAAAATATGATCCCAGTCAAGTGGCTTCCAACCTCAAGGTTTTAAGATTTGCTACACTCACTTCTTACACTCTGGCCCACCACGCAAACCCCCCAGTGTTAAAAGTCACTCACGTCTTCTGCACATTTTCAGTCGTGGCGCGGGCTGTGCGTCTGACCAGAGGAGAGTCCTGTGCTCTCCTGTCATGTCATGGAGCATCTGCCTTCAGAATTAAACCTTGAGTAACGATCCACAAATCCCCTTTCCTAGCGCCCTCATTGGAGGTCATGTCTCCTCCTGAGAGTTAAGATGAGAGTAGGAATCAAACTGAAGCAGTGGGAATAAGATTGGGAATGGAGAAATATCAAAAGTCCTGAGGAGGAAATAAAAGAACAAGAAAGTGACTGAGAAGCAGACAGGCTAGGGACCAAGGAAGAGAAGGACTGCAGCATGCCCAGCTCTCATAGTTTCTAGTTTTCTCCACCGAGCTAAACACAAGACAGGGTTGAGGGAGCAGCAAAGGGACAAAGGGTTTTGAGGTAGCAGCTCACAGCTGTGCAGCTAAGTGAGGACGCGAATGAAGCCTAACTCTCCTAGTGTGGTCTAGGAGAGATGGCCGGTGTGGGACAGTTTAGAAAGAGGGCAAGTCCGGATCCTGTGGTCAGAAGGAGGACAGTCCACGCACCAGATGTTGGAAGCAGGATGAAATCTCTCCTAGACCACACCCTGCCCGGGATGTGGGAGCCCGACTGTCACAGTACAAGGGGGCTCACTGACAGTTATGATTTGGGGTATCACAGCATTTCCAACAGTTGGTGCTGGTCTTGTCTTCTGCCTCGGGGGTTTTGTAAGCATTATCCCTGGCTGCACAGGCATTTGACGTTCCGCTCCCACGCCTGCCTTCCTGCACCCTTACATAGCTAAATGATACGCAGTGGAATAACTGTGGAGTTGAAAGCTGAGTGCCCAAGGTTAAATTATGTTTTTCTTAGTAACAGTGTTAATCTCAGCAACCTACCTGAAGACTTCGGGTTTAGCTTCTTTATCTCTAAAAATGACACGCCATTAGCCTTTCCACACAAAAGCTCAGGAGATTAAATAGCATGTGTGGGAATATTTTTCTATACTGTGAAGAGATATGATTTATTTCTTATTATTTTAAATTCTCTTTAAGGTGAAGTTGATGACTTAACCCTGCAGGTGTCTGCCTTACTAGTCTCCAGTTAAATACATTGACTAGAACATAGTCAGTGGCAAACATTTGTAGAATGAATGAGTGATTTGATTAGTATCTAAAGTTTACAATACAATTGCTTGATACAATTCTGAAGGCCGGGGGTTTAGCGCAGCAGCATAAGCACCTGCCTGGCAAGTGCAAGGTCATGAGTTCGATCCCCAGTATCAAAAAATAATAATAATAACAATAATTAAATGGCATTTAGGTAGGTCATCTTAGAACTAATCCCAGGATTTTTAAGAACTTTTAAAGTACCAAATGGTTTTAGTCATGAATCTGTAGGAGAACGTTAAAGTAAAACTTTTCCATGTATCATTCTGGAACTACTTACATTAAAGGTCCTAAAACTCATCCATTAAGTCTTATCTCACTTCCTCTAGCATATTTCCCTTCCGGAGGATCATTCATTATTTGGGCCAATCTAATGTCACCTCAGTATTTGGTTGTTACTTATTATCTGTAGCACGTTGTAATTTTTCTCCTCACTTCATGATGTCATTTTATGTGAACCCCTTTAGCTTTGCTATTAAGTGAAGATCTCAGGCCACCAACACAATTTTTCCCACTAAAGACAATAGGGCCAGGAACATAGCTGAGAGGCACGGCCACTGCCTGGCAAACGTGAGGTTGTGAGTTCAATTCTCAGTACAAAAAAAAAAAAGCAGGTCCAAACCCATTAAAGACAATATTGCTGGGAAGCTCCAAGGTACTAGTCCTATTTCCCCCTTGAGATGACATCCATTTATCCAAGTTTATAGAATCGCTTTTTGTCTAAAAGCCTTCATTTTTCCAGATTTGTGGAGATTTCCACAGTCACATCCATGAAGCTTTTGGTTTGTTTGCAAGACAGATTTGGGGTAAAGGACTGAAATATGGATGATGGTTCCCTAAGTTTATTATGCTACTTTCAAATGGAAGAACTACAAGCAATCTTACCGGAATGTTTAATATTTAATACACAAGGTCTATAATTTGTCATAGGTAATTGAAGCTGAATCTGAAACATTAAAAAATTAAGCACAGCAAACTGAATTTTCCAAGTGAAAGATAAAGTCTACCACTGGGCAGAGCTCCTCTATTGATTATGCAGTGACTTGGGAGGTGGGGGAGACTCCGGCATCTTCACGTTTCCAGATGGGGCTTTGGGTTGTTTAAAACATGCAAGAGTTGGTTAAAGAAACTGAATTAACATGATGAGCTAGTAAATCTACTACCTAATTCTATCCTAATTGGAGAATTTATATATTATGTTTTCCTTAACACCTTGTTACAATGCTGTGTAGTTGTTAGAATCCAAGTATTTTAATGTCTCTGCAGTTTGTTTTTAAATCTATTCAATGAAAATAATAATTGTAAGAATTATATTGGGAAGATGTAATTTAACTTATTAAATTATATTAAGATTTAATTTAACTTATTAAAATCACTTAGTCTCTGGTATAAATAACAGCTAAAATTTTATCTGTCGTGATTTAGTTGATGTAGCATCTGAATTAAACATTGACAGGGCATCTTTCTGGGCCATTTCGCTCTCCAGCCCACTTCTGCGGATTGGAAAGGCCCTGTGTCAGCGACTCACTGTCACCCTCAGGTGTCCGAGAACATATTTTCTGTCACTGACTTCACAGTAGTGACAGAACCACATTTGCAGGTAGAAGTCACCTGCCCACTTATTTCTTTTAAAGACTTGTTTTGTAGATAGTTTATTTATAGATACAGGTGCCATAGAAATCTATTTCTTACATTGTTCTGGGGTCATAACTAACAGAACTGTGTTTAAATAGTGGAAGGAAATAGAAATTTCTTGGAAGCCTAAGACAGAAGAGTGAGATACGAATTACAGAAATAAGAGAGAGTCAAAGATGTTTCCACGTGACTAGGTTACCCCAGTAATGAAATATTAGTTGCAAAGAATGTTTACTAAAATCAGTGGACCAGCTTAAACCCATACAACAATGCTAATTCACAAAGCCAGTAAATCCCAGAGTTCATGTGTGCATGGCGAGAGTATTCCAGAACTACTCTCCTAACAAATTTCCATCTTCTTTGAGTGTGAATAGCATTTGCGTGTTCGTGTGTGTGCGTGTGTGTTTGTGTGTCACATTTTCTTTGTCCACTTATTTGTCCATGGATCTTAGGGTTTTTTCCATATCAGCGATAATGAGGATGCGGCTGTGACATGGGCATGGAAATACTTCTTTGAAACACTAACTCCACTTCCTGAAGACACACCCGGAAGTCTCTTCAGTGCACAACTTCTGTCCTTGAGCCTCTGAGGCGCTGCATTCTGTTCTGCACCAGCGCTGACCCCAGCCTGGCTGACGCTGATGAGGCAGGAGCCTCGCTCCTCCTGTCCCGTCTTCCCCAGCTCCTCTCATCTCTACCTTTCCGGTAACAGCTGTCCTAGTACATAGGAGACGACATCCCACTGTGTCTTCTAAGAAATGTCCGATGGGCCATTTGCACATTTTTCACTTCCTTTCTTTTTCTAGTTAATTTGATTGGTACACTTCTAATATACCTGATAGGAAATTGTACCCATACATATCTTGATTCTTTTTTTCCATTCCTTTTCCCTTCTTCAACCCTCTTCCCCTCCTTATTTGCAAAAGTTTTGTTTCCATGTTTTTCTTCTATTCTCTTTCTTCTCTCCCTGTCTGCCTCCCATTTTCCCTTCCCATTTGAACATTTTCTTCCAATTTCCCAACATCTGTTATCCCTTTTGGTCCTTATTTACCTTTTAGGCTTCTCACACAACAGAAACAATGCAATATTTTAACATGTATGTTTCATTTATTTCACTTTATAGTATCTGGCTGGGGATTTAGCTCAGTGGCATAAGCACCTGCTTTGCAAGCTTGAGGTCGTAAGTTCGATCCCCGCTACCAATTAGAAATAAAAAATAAAAGTATAGCCTCAAGGTACATCCATTTACCTAAAAATGTCTCAAGCTTATCCTTCTTTATGGCAAAGTAGTACTCCACTGTATTTTTTTTAAACACATTTTCTTTATCCATTCATCCACTGATGGGTATCTGGGCTGTTTCCAAGATTTAGCTATTACAGATTGGGCCATTTGCTTTTTCTGCCACTGAATTGAGTACTTTGCAGTCCAGGCTGGTGTTGAACTCACTATGTAGCCCAGGGTGGCCTCAAACTCATGGCAATTCTCTGGACCCTCCTGAGTGATAGGATTACAGATGTGTATCACCATGGCCAGCCTTTTCATATTTTTTGGTTATTAACTCCTCATGAAATATATGAGCTGCAAATATTTTCTCCTGTTCCATGCAGTATCCTTCTGTATTACTGATCGTGTCTTTTGCAATGCAGAACGTTTCATTTTATATAGACCCATTTGCTTATTTTTGCTTTTGCTGCTCATAACTTTGGGTGCCATATCCAAAAAGTCATTGTCCAGGCCAAGGTCATGGAGCTTTTCCTTCAGGTTTTCTTACAGAAATTTTATAGTTTTGGGACTTTCGTGTAAGTCTTTAATTCTTCCTTAGTAGCTCCTTCCGATGGCGTGAGATAAGGACCCATTTTCATTCTTCTGCATGTATACATGCAGTTTTCTCAACACAGTTTATGAGAGAGATTTTCATTTGTCCATTGGACATTCTTGGCATCTTTATTGGAGATTATGTGACCGTAAATATGTGCACTAATTTCGGAATTTTCTGTTCTATTCCATTGGTCTATGTGACTATGTTCTTTCTCGTGTTACATTCTTTTGATTGCTATAGGTTTATAATACAATTTGAAATCAGGAAGTGTGATGCTTTCAGCTTTGTTTTGTTCACCCATGATCACTTGAGCTATCTGAGGTCTTTTGTGACACAAAAATAATTTTAAGATCATTTTCCACTTCTATGAAAATTGCTTTTGGCATTTTGCATCAAACTTATGGATTCCTCGGCTGAGAAACTCACTGAGGACCTTATCAGTTAATAAGCTGGTCTAGGCTTTTCCTTCCTCTTGGCGCTTTCATGATTCTCAAACTTCTGACAGTTCGGATTAAATTGTGGTGATGTCTTCTTTGGGTTGAGTCTGTTTGGAGTTCAAACTTGCTGTACTTGGATTTCCTTATCTCTTCCCAGATTCGGAAAGTTTTCAACCACTGTTTGTGGTTGAACTATGTGTTGTTTACTACTGTGTCTCTCACATTTCCATAATGCAATTGTTAGCTCTCACGCTGTTATCACAGATGCTCTCTAGCTCTCTTATTCTTTTTATTCTTTTTTCACTACTGAATGGATATTTTCAAACGATAGGTCTTTAAGTCACATTTCCACCTTCTGACTGATTGTCAGGTTGACATTCTCTATTTCATTTTCCACATTATTTATTAGTGTTTCAGCTCCTGAATTTGTTTGGGTCTGTTTATAATTTCTATCTCTTTATTAATTCCTCATTTCTCTATGTACATTTTCTTGATCCATTGAACTATTTGTGTTCAGTTGTGATTTGACTGAGCTTCCCTAAAACAAGTATGATGAGTTATTTACAACTTGTAGGCCTTCATGTCTAGGTTAGTTACTGAGCTATTACTGTTCCTTTGATGGTGTGACATTTCCTCAGGTTTTCAGGTGTCATATTTTTCTGTCACAGTGATCTCCCTGTTTAAGGAAAAGGTACATTCTCCAGCCTTTGCTAACTGTCCTTGGGAGAGAAACACTCCCGCCAGCCGAGCCAGGGAGGGATTCTGAGGCTCCCAGATCTTCTCCAGGGCTGCCTTTGTTCCACGCCTCCTTCTCTTTTACCGGTACAAGGACAGTTCCTACATGCCTCCTTCTGATCCTGCAGAAGTGCTGAGAGCCTCAGCCCATTTGCCTAGGGCAGCACCTTGAAGCACAGTCTGAGTTCCCTGCATCAGGCAATTTGTCTGTGGGAGACACGTGCACTTGCTGCTAGAGGTAGTAAACGCTTGAGGAGTTCACGTCAGGGCCAAGGATGCTGAGATGTTCCAAGTGTCTGGATGGCTTGTGTACCCACTGAGGGGTTTCTTAAAGTCCCCAGCAACTGCAGGAAGGTTTCCTGCCACCTACAGAGCAGTTAGTAAGGGCTGGCAGCAAGCTTCTCCGCTCTGGGCCTCTTAGAAGCATGCAACCTTGTTAGTGCTCTCAGAACTCTGGGTTTAATGAGAAGTAAGGAGTTTCCTGTAGAGCACCCCACACAGCTGAGGGAGCTGGACTCCCATACACAAAGCTCTCACTCTGGCCCACCACAGAAAACGTGAGTGAAGGGGGTGTCTCTTGAAGCATGCTACCTTGAGGGAGTGGTGACATATGTAAAATGAAATTGTTCTAATCATCCTCAATGGGTCTATGTCTTGATTACTTTTCTCTCATTGCTGAAACAAAATGCATGACTCCCAAAATTAGGGAAGGGAAGGTTTATTTAGCTTACAGGTTTTTGGAGGTTTCAAAGATGGCTCCAAGGCAGAGTGATGTGGCTGAGGGACAGTCATTCACGGTGGCCACCAGTGGCAAGAGCAAAAATGACAAAAAGAGTAAGAAAACACACCTTCTCCCCTCCTTTATATTGTATATGGCTCGGCCGCTGGGTGGGTGCTGCCCTCACACTGTCAATCCCAGCACTAGACAATGAACCAATCACAAATGCTAGACTCAGCCACCTCCATGACTGCATGAGGCTTGGGGGGCCCCCTAGACACAAACCATACCAGTCTATTCTGGGATTTTTTTGTTCACTCTAGTAGTGATGAAACCCATCTACTGGGCTCCTGGACTCCCAGATAGGTGCTCTTGGTATAAGCCTCCCTTTCTGCCCTCTTACTGTTTCCACAATTTCTGTTGTTGTTACTCAGGATATATCAACTTGATGGGTTAAATAAAAAAATAAAGCCTAGCCCACTAAGAAACCACATTTCTGGGTGTATCTTGCATGATTGACGTGTACACCAACGAACTGGAAGAGGAAGACCCACTCTGCATATGGGCAACACCAACCAACGGGCATGTACTTTAGGGGGAATAAAAAAAGGAAAGAAGAAAAAGTGTTCCTGTTTCTGAAGCGCTCCAGTCTTTTCCATCACCTTTGGATACTGGTCTCCATTTTTTTTTTTTTCTTGAGACAGAGTCTCACTGTGTAGTTCAGGCTGGGCTTGAGCTCACTTTGTAGGCCAGGCTGGTCTCAAATTTGCAACGATCCTCCTGTCTTAGACTCCCGAGTGCTGGGATTACAGGCATGCGCCGCCACACCCAGCCTGGTCTCCAGCCTTCCATTGTAGACTTGCACCAGTGACTCTACCATGAGCTGCTAGGCCTCAGCCTTGGACTTGTGCCCCTTTCATGGGCTGAGCAGCAGCTAAACCTCCGGCTGTTCAGCATACAGATGCCCCTGTGATTTCTACTTCCTTCCGTCCCACAGATAGCCATGAGGACTCCATTGCCGATGCCCTGTGCGCCTACCTGATAAATGCACTTAATAATGTACACATCTTTCTGTTGATTCTGTCCCACAAAAGAAATCTAGTACAATTTCCTTATGTCCACTTAATATAAATCCTGACCCTACTTGTTAAATATTCCTTTGTATTTTGTTTTTATTACCAAGATAAATAAAAGAGTTTTGTCATTGTTCTTTTTCTGTTTTAATTTTTGGCAGAGAAAAGATATTGACTGTTGTAATCATTTTCTTATTTCTACTTGATGTTTCAAATTATTAACTTAAGTAAATTTTTTACTAGAGCATCTTAACATTTCTCAGTGTATATCCATATTACCAAAAAGAGTTAATCTATTTTATTGCCTATAGCAATTATTTTATTATTCTCTTATTGCATTATTGAGCCCTCCAAGATTAAATTGTGTGAGAGAAATTGCATCTCTGCCCAGTTACTGATTTTAATAGAAATGAATGGTGTTTAGAATAATGCTTTTTAAAAGTAAACAACATTTGTTATATTAATATAGTTTCCATTATTCTTATTTTACTTAGTGTTTTTATTGAGAATTAGTGCTTAATGTTATCAACTCTCCATCAATGTCTATTTACATCAGAAGTTTCTCTGAATGTATTGATGAATGTGTTGCATGTTAGATTTCTCCTCTATTGGGCCATCCTTGCATTTTAGAAATTAGTCATACAAAATTATATTTATTTACATTTTACTTAGATGTTTCTCTTCTATATTTTTACAAGATTAGTCTAGTCAGCTTTTATATTGCTTGTATCAGATTTTGATACAATACTTAGAAAGTTATGTTGGCTTTATACATTTCAATAGGCTTATTAATCTTTTATTTAGCTTCAAATAAATTAAATTACACAGCTCCACCTATGCATTGAGGTTAGATAAAACTCAGCCAGAATGTCTTGCATGGTACTGCCACAGCAGGCAGAAACACCAAAATGACACCAGGCTTTGAAGCAGATTTATTTATGTTGATTTATTTATGTTGATTCCCACAATATCAGGGCCTGCTCTCTGGAGGTCCAGGGCTTATATGGGATAAACAAGCAGAAAGTGCAGAAGCAGAATGGCTTTTCAACTGGGGATTGGTTTATACAACCTGTGTCATAACGACCAGCAGCTGTGCATCACAGCAGGAAGCTCTGAGAAACAGGAGCAGCTGGATCTGGAACAGTAACTTTCACCTGAGCAACTAACAGACTGAAGCATACTGGGGGCGGGCACATCTTCTGCTACCGAACCTTTCACAAGGATCTATCTTTAGCTGTTAGCCTCTTCTACACTGCTAGGACAATTTGAGTGTTCCACTGTTCACAGGGGGTTGAGGCAGACTATGAAAGCCTTTTCAAGGGTGTATTTGTACTGCCCTTTCAAAGAAGAAAAATGAAGGGCCCCCCCCAAGTCTGGCGGTCCTCCCCATCCTCAAAGAGGCAAAGCCCCTACCCTGCTTTGCTGTTAATCTAACATTTAATTCTAGAGGCTGCCGCAGGGCTCCATGCATCATTTAGGACCTTGATGCTGAACTAAATCATAGAAGAGAAACAGTCCCTGCCAGTCTGGAGTTACCACTGCTGAGAAGAATGTTGATTAGGAGCGGTGACAGATTTCTCCTGGTTCAGCTTCACCTTCTGGACGTCTCTACCCCAAGTCTTCCTTAATTAGGAGCATCCTCTGCCTGCTGAAGACTCTGCAGATACAAGAATTACAGGTTTTCCCAAAACCAGATATAAAGCAAAGGTAGGTGACAGTGTCTGTCGTATTTGCACATTGTCCTTTGACACCGTGAGCTCCTAACAGGGGCCTTTACCTGGCTGTCTCGTGCTGCTGGAGGACATGGTGGTGGTCTGGCCTGCTCTGGTGATGTTGTCTCCCAAGGAGCTTTCCTGTGGCTTTTGCCACCATGTAACAGGTCATCCGGGCACCTGGAAGCCAGACGGTGCTGATGTAACCCAGGCTTTCCTTGTTGGTTCAGCCAGACAACCTCGCTGTGTCTGTTCACTCATCTGTAAGAACTTCGGAGGGCTACAGGGACATGTAAGTACCTGGACCAGTGCATACCAGCCCCGGTAAGTGTCAGCTGTTGTTATCTCATCACGCTCAGCGTGCATGGTGCCCCTCTCAACAGCACCTCAGTGCAGGTCCCTAACCTAAGAAGGAAACCATTACAGAACCTAAGCTCTTAACGGATCTTGATAACTTATAGATGGCCAACAAAATTTCACTCAGAACCCAATTTATACTTAACTTGTACACATGACACCTGATTTTCTACTGGCAAATATTGTCCCAGAAGTACTAATGGTTGTGTCGTATATCTGCCTTGCTTGGATATGCTATATGTATTTATGTTTACTTGCATGTATACATTTATAAAAATACAGTAAAGTAAAAATCACCTATAATATCCTCTCCAACTGTAAGCTCTGAATAACATCCTTAAGACTTGGTGTCAAATCTTAAAGAATATTTCCACATTTGTAAAAACAGCTGGATATATACACGACACAGATACTTCTATGTTTATTTAAAGTAGGGAAACACTGCACGTACTCATGGGTAGCTTGCTCTTTTCTATTAGCAGTAGATGGTGAATTTCATTTTGTCAAAACAGACAGATCCATCGCATTTTTTCGAAACACTTTTCCATTTACTATATCATAGGCACTTCTCCATGTCAGCATCCATATACCTGCTTCATCCTTTTAGCACGTACAGTTAATTGCATTGTGTGTTTACTATGATTATATATTAATGAATATTTAGTGTTTTTCAAGTTGAAGTAATGCTGTAATAATTCCACCTACACTTCTGTCTTTGTACTTTTCTATTACTTCGTTAAGAATTAATAGATTAAACAGCACACACATTTTTAGTACTTCTATTGAATTTGTACTACAGGTTTTTGGTTTCTTTTTTATTAGTGTGTGTTTGTGATACATAATAATTACATGTCTTTTTATGAGACAATGAAATCTTGACCTGGTGTGTACAGTCAGCCTCCTGCTCTCTGAAAAGGAATAAATCAGTCCCTTCCTTGCACACTGACAGGCATTTTGGGGAGGAAAAAAAGTGCTGCCTTTTCTTCCTGTATTTTTGGTTAAGACATCAATCTTTCAAAAAGGCAACTCAAACTTTTTCTTTTGAAGATAAAATCCATGCAATAAAGTACATAAGCCCCTGTGTGCCAGGGTGACCATGGAAATAGTTCTTCTGGCTGTGAATGAAGAGTTATTGATGAGCTACAGTCAGAAGAGCGGTTTGGTCTTGCTGCTCACCTTGTCGTGGGAGACAGGCAAGTTGTGAGGTTAAATTGGAGTTAGTAAATACACAATTATTCAGCTCGCGCCTCGGTAATAAATGTGACTGCAGGCAGTGAACCTGCCAGTCCTCGGAGAACCACTTTGCTGATTAAGGAGATAAAAAGTGGATATTGTAGAAAGGGTCATTTCAAGAGTAATGAATCCTCATCGTGTCACTGTCCTTTGCCGACAGGAAGAAGTTCCACGGATGACAACAAGGATGCTGGAAGCCCTGGATCTGCAGAGGACGGCAGATCAGGGACGCCCACTCCAGGACTGCGTGGACCCAGAGGATGCATGATGGCTGAGAAATGACAATATTGGTAAATTAAGTGCATCTCAGGGAGAAGCCTTATTCAATTAGCCTAATACCTTATTGTATGATCAATAACAATGTATTTATTTTGTACTATGGCCTTGAGTGACTTTTCATTAGGAATTTAAATGACCTTAAAAGCTCCTGAGTATCAGCTTAGAATACTTCTAGAAGTGGCCTGGCCTCAGGACAAAAGATGAGTGAAAGGGCAGCACTTTAAGTCAAAAGGGAATGGCGAAGAGTATTTCAGCTTGGCATGGAGGAAGGCGGCTGGAGTCAGGTGTTCAAACACATGACGCCATCCCAGGCATGGCATGAAACAGAGCAAGAAAATCCTTGCAGTTCCAGAAGCTACTAACCCAGATGGCTGCTGTGATAGAGAAGGCCGTGGGGCTGCAAAGACAGAGGTAAACACACAGCTGAGTGGCTGCGGGTGTGACGCACCACCAGGGCTCCCTAGGTCTTCACATGCTCACAGTCTCCAGAGCCCCAAGCCCCAGACTCACTCTTAGAAGCCTACACTGCACCCTGACAATGGCCCTTACCCATCAGCCGACGAGGTTCCTCGACCTCAGCACTGCTGACCCTTGAGCCGTGGACCTGTGTCTTGGCCACAGCAGGAGGAGGAGACCGTCACAAGCACTGTGGGATTTTCCAGATGTTTAGTGGCACCCTTGGCCTGTCCTGCTGGGCACCAGTGTGACAAATGGAAACCACCTCCACACCTCGTCCAGCATCCCCTGGAAGCCTTTTCGTCCCAAGCCAGGCCCTGCAGGTGTGGACGCCACCGTTTCTTTTCCCCAGTTGGGTCACCTGGGGTGCGGCAGTGCGGCATCAGAGGGCCAGACCTGCTGCACTGGAGGAACAGTGCTGGCCACCACATTCTTACTCAAGCCTCGTGCCCTGCCGACCCCACCTCCCAATCCCACAGCACATGTGGCTTCCCGGGAGCACTTCCAGCATCTGCATGAATCGCCTGCTCAGGACCCCACCGAGGCAGAGCTGTGACAGACCCTGAGACCCAGAGAGGCAGTCACGAGGCAGATGGTGCCGGGGGAAAGGCCTTGGGTGGCCCCATCCCTGAGCACCACCTGTAATACCTGAAGCTCAGTTCCCCTGGGGTTTATCCCAAGTGAAGGTGGGGACTGCTGCCAGCTCAGGGTCCTGGTCCTCCTGGTCCACTCTCTCCTGGTCCACACTCTCCCTGTCTCCCGTGCACAGGACCCTGAGCTGAGGGGGACGTCACCATGCGGAGGGCCCTGGGTGGCTCCTCTGGCCTGGGTGGCTGCACCTGTGGTTGTCCTGTCACCACTCCCTGCCTTCACCCCAACTTCTCAGAGTGTCAGCAGCCTCTCCAGGGGCTCCCCTTGCCTCCACCCTGCTCCGCACCTCACCATTCATCTAACGGTCACTGGCTGGCTGTGCTTTGTGCTCGGAAGTATCACATGGGGCCACTTTTCACTTACTTTGTACAAATTGGTTTCAAAAAGGGCAAGAGAAAGAAGGCAGAGACAGCCGAGCCATTCTGGACAAGCCCAGGGCCTCAGATTTACTCTTACAGATTTTAGGAGGATAAAGTGCGTGTGGCTGGTCTCCTTTGACTGTCTGGAGGGAACCGAAGCGTGCGGACACCGTGGCCCTGGCTGCCACTATCCTCCAAATCCCTGTTTCCTACTCAAGACTTCAGAATGAGACCTTGAACACCACTAAGCTGGCGCCATTTATTTTACAAGTGGCCTGGAGACACATCTCAAAACGAAGATAAAAATAAAAATGATCCCTTTCTGATGACCCTGCAAAGCCAAATGAATAAAATCAATAAAAATCCAATTAATTTGAGTTCATTTGGACTGAAGAATCAAGAGACAAAATAAGGAAACATATTTGCTGGGTTCTGTGATGTAGCTCTTGGCCAGAAACCCAGATTCTGAAAGCTCCCTACCCACAGCGGTAGCAGCTGTCAGAAACTCCCCGCATCTCATGCCCCCTAAGTCCCAGGGCCGGCCCATTTCCATGGTCTGTCTCTCCTGCCCACACACAGAGCATTCCAGACACTAATTTAGAGGATTAATTAAATCTCAGAAAAATTGCATGGAGACTCAGCAGATATTGTTCCATAACCTATAGAACTATTTTTTTAAAGAAACACTGGATTGTCTACTTCAGAGAGGTTCTCCCTAGCATGACCCTTCTGAAAGTAAATGTAATGAAATTTTTCCTTCCTAAAATAACACTGGCATATGGTGAGGAGCTAGCTGAGCGAGAACACCCATCACATCTGTACGGGATCAGATGGGAATGGGTATTCACTAGTTGTTTTTAAGGTAGGTGAAATACAGGAACACTAGTTTTAAAAGGAAATGTATATTCTACTGTAAAACTACCAAAGGTGTCTCGGAAGGTATATTAAAACACAGGTGAATATGCTTTGGGGGGAGCTCCAGCGACTCCCAGGGAACTGCACAGCAGCTAATGGGGTGGTAAGAAGAGGGCAGGAAGCAGCTGATAGACGGAGTGGAATGAAACAGAGGGGGATGTGGAGCCTGGGAGAGAAGAAACCAGAAAATGAAGGGCAATGGAGACATGGAGGGGCCACACCAGAGATGTGAGAGCAAGGGAAATGGCCCACGCCGGAGGAAAGAGACAGCAGGGACACATCCTGTCTGCCTCCACAAAAGGCAGGAGCCCTGTAAAGCACAGGCCAGGGATGGAACCAGAAGGCGAGCTCGCGGGAAGCCCACGGAGGAAAAAAGGCATGCCCAGGAGTGTACGTCAGCTTCGGCATCAACCAGGGTTCCTTCTAGAATGTGCTATCTTAATGCCCAAAGAGCATGGGTCTTTCTTGGACCAAGTGGACAGAGTACCCTTAAGGGGAACCCAAGATGGAGGTTTGAATGTGCCCCCTGAGATCCTATGCCGAGAGCCCAGCCCCCTTGCAGCAGTGTGGAGGGTCCTTGTGACTGGGTTAATTCCGCACTGCAGGCTGAATGAGTTATCACCACACCACACTAAAGTGAGGGTAATAACCTCACTTTAATGGTCATCGCTTGTCCTCCCACACCCTGGGGTGATGCAACACCAAGATGCCACCCAGGTGTAGGACCCTTGGCTTTGGATTCCCAGCCACCAGAATAGTAAGAAATAAAGTGCTGTTCATTGTAAATGAGTCTCTGGTATCCTGTTACAGTAACATCAAGTGAACTAAGACACTATTACTATGGATAGAATACAATGTCCCCTGCCCAAATGCCCCGTGGTACGATGACATTAGGAAGTAGCACCCCTGCTGGGTAACTGGGATTACATGAAGGCATGAGGGAGAAACCCTCCTGGGTGGGTTTGTGTCCTTGAAGAGACCCACAGTAGCAGGCTTTCTTTCTCCACTGTGAAAAGACAACTATTGAGGAACCAGAAAGCCAGACCTTGCCAAGGCCAAGTCAGGGCCTTGATTTTGGCTTTTCCAAAATCCAGAGCCGTGAGAGGCCAATGTGTGCTGTTTAAGTCACAAGTACTAGTGTTTTAGTGTAGCAGACAGAGTTAACTAAGACAACAATCAACCAGAAACATAACCTGTATCAAGAGGGACCTAGGCCAGGGATTTAGCTCAGTAGCTCAAACGCTTGCCTGGTAAGCGTGAGGTCATGAGTTTGATCTCCAGTATTAAAAAAAAACAAAAGAGGTCCCTCGATAACCCCAGCGAGAGTCCACTGCGCTGGGCCAACCCTGGAGAACCTCTGTCCCCTCAGTGCACAAGCATCTACTGAGCGCTTTTGTGTCCCTCGCTCTGGGCTGGAAGCTGGGACCACGGGGACAGGTGGGACAGAGGCCCAGTCTGAGACCCTGAACCCATGACGCTGACACTGCCAGTGGTAGTAGGAGCCCTAGGCGAGCACCTCGCCTCCCCACAAGGGGGCTAAATAGACGCTGTCACTACTTGATACTAACGAAACTTAAAATGTGTTGGACTTAAGATGAATCTCAAAAATACTAGCTCCCCAGGTTTGCAGTAAGCTAAAGGGAGTGTAAATTGCAGGCTATATAATAATTCTCAAGAGTACATGTATTTATATAAGTAGTGCTACTAAATGTTTCATTTAGAAATGACTGTATGTTTTTATCCCAAACTATACACAAATCTAGTTTATTTCCAGCAACGTAATCAAACCGTGATCCCTTATGAAAGGTAACTATACTTCCTGAGTGCATGCATAAGCCAGGATGAAGATTCACATACACTAAACACAAAACTCAAAGAGCTGTGGTGAGCACATTCTGCAGTTTAATGTATGGGATAGTTCTGAGCCTGAACTATCTTGTGAGGAAAAAGATTAATGGTTTTATTCCCTTATGTATCATCATCTTTTTTACAGTGCAGTTATTTCCCCAAAAGTAACTATAAAACCGTGCTCTACAGTGCCATATTTACTCTTGGTCATTTGCTTCCATGTCACATTCCTTCAGTTTACAAATATCGAAATTATTTTCTGAAATAATTTTTTTAGTTCCAGCTGGGAACTAAAAAAAAAGAAAATCCAATATACTTCCTGCCCCTCACATTATCTGCCGCAGGGGCACTGAGAACATCCGTTTGCGTTTTTGCTGAGGATGCTTAAAGAGGGCTTTTTCTTCTGCAGATTTCCTGGCTCCAGCCTGCTGATACACCCAGAGCCATATTTCATCAGGAAAAGGATGCAGGGAGAGCAGCCTTCCTTTCCTCCTCCACTCATTCAACGCGCACGTAATGAGTTGAGTACTAAGCGCTGTATGGGGGCTTCAGGAGACAGCAAGGGGTGAGACACAGGCCCGGATGTTCCAGAGAGGGAAGAAGGCAAGAGACAGATTAGTGAGCTGCAGACCGCCCACTGTTTCTGTGCTGCATTCGCCTTCTCTGTTTCTTTCCTCCGTTCCTCTGTAGAAGATGTGGAGCATGATTCCAGAATAATAGGTGAATACGCAAAGAGATCTTAACAAACACTTTCTAGTGGTGTTGATTAGGCACATAAAAAATCTTTATGCTTCCTCCATGACGCCAACATAAAATTTCATTTTGAGAATTATTGCATCTGTGTCCATATGTAAAATGAGGGAAAGATAGACACATGGGAATATTTGAGCAGAGTGAATAATAATTCAAGAAGCCTAAAGCTCAGAACGCACTGAGTGTGCAAAGAACGTCATAAATGAGAAGGCTGCTCAGTTTAGTTACGATTCTTGGGATCAGCATGGTAATACTGACAGATAACAGAGAGAAGGCAGAGACACGCCATTTTTATTTCACTTTGATCTTCTCTGTTAAGGAGAAGAACTGACTGAAGAGGCTAGAACAAACATGAAGGTGGGAGAGTGGGAGACCAAGGCAGATAAAAGGATGCTCTGGCCTCCGCTGGCCTTGGCCAGAGGTCTCTGAGGAGCTGCGTGGGGAAAAGGGATGATGGTGGACGCTGGGGAAGAGTGGAGTCTCAACTTTCACCAAGGAAAGAACAATGGAACCAAAGCGCAAAATTCACCTGTTCTGTAAACCTCTGTCCCCATCTGCCTCTATCCAATCATGAACTTTAAGGATAAATTTGCAAGCATCTAAATTTTTTTAAAAAAAAACTGGTAGCTAATTTTGATGCAGAGCCATAGCTGAGACTTCAAGCCCATGAGCTGCTACTGAGTTTGCATGTGTGCCTGCATGCACGCACATGTGTGAGTGTGTGTGAGTGTGTGTGTGTGTGTGTGTGTGTGTTTGCTGCTGGGAACCAAGTCCAGGGGCTCTGTACATGCTAGCCGAACACTGTACCATGGATGGCTACAGCCCCAGCCCCAGACACATTTTAAAACACATTATTCTGCTTGTTTGAGAGATCAATCTGGGAACACAAAAAGAGGAAAGCAATGATTACTGGGCATCAGTGTGAATTTATGAATATCAAACTACTCCAGCTAAACATTTTCACTTTAGTTGGGAAGAGTTTATTCATTAGCATCTTCCAAAATCTGTTCCTCCATATGTATTAATAACTACTGGAAGAACAGAAGATACATGTTAAATAAGTTGAGGTTTTGACTTTACCAAAGCTACACTTTATTATTTGTTTATTTATTGTGTTTTCTTAGAGTCTTTAATATGATAATGTGTGTTGCAGCTCTTCAGAGAATTTAATATGCAGTCTCCAAAATACTTTTCACCCATTACTCACTCTTTTTTTGGTCTATTTCCTGAAAATAGTGTGTCTTGGAATATTTATTATCAAAAAAATTTCTATTATACTAGTGCATTAGGTAAAGCATTTCATGCTATATTTGCAAGAAACATAAAGAAACATTGGCTATTAATTGTGCACAAAGTTTATACCTTGAAAAGTGACAGGGTCCTAAAAGTGTTGATTAGTTGATAGTGGCCAACTAGCTGGAAGTCTCCACTATTCATCTGCTTATATATTCATTCATTTATTCAAAAATATTTATTACAAGTCCAATATTTACCAAGCATTGTGATATGTATGGGATACGGAATGGTAAACAAAACAAACATGAATTTCAATGCAGTCACATTTAATATTCTCATCAACAATTTGAATAGGGTTGAATGTGTCATGTGCGTCAGTTTTCAAAGGCTTGGGACTGGAGGTGATGGAATATGTATGATAGTGAATGATAGTGTTTAAGATTCAAAATCACTACTTATGGCTAAGATAATAAGCAGAATTAACTAGATGCAATCTAATATTGAAAAGCAATTGTACAAACCTTTTGCACATGAGGAAGAGCTGGAAGTTTTATTGACTGTAAGTTCAATATGAGTTAACAAACAATGTTAACAAGGCAGAAGTGTGTGCTAAGAAAAGCAAAGTGTCCATAACAACATTTTATGGTTTTGTCGATCTTTTTTCCTGCCAAAATCAGACCAGAAGAAATGTATTTAACCTGCCACCCTTAAAAGAAGTTATGATTTGCACAGAATTTACGAACAGAATGATTGGAATTTCAAAACCAGTAAGCATAAAGAACTGCAAAAATGAAGAATATTACATCTAGGAGAGGACAATATGGGTGTCAGAGCCAATAGAAATATGTTTAAATAAAGGAATCGACCCATTTGCCATTTTGAACAATCATGAGAGGAGCACATAGGAATATTTGGGCACCACACAGAAAAAGGTTAAAATTTTTAACTAGGTTTGCAAAAATTTTGTAACAGAAATTTCAGAGATTGCCTCTTCACTAGTATTTAAGCAGCGCTTGAATCACCATTTTTCAAGAATGTTGTGCTGTATTTTCTGGCCTGCAGTTAGCAGAGTTTGAACTAGAAAAATGATTTCTGCGGGTTGCCTGCAGCTGTGCGTTTTGGTCCTGTGGAAGTTCTGAGGAGTTCCTCCCGTTAAGAGCTGAGGATCCCCTTCCCCACCCTCGCCCCTCATTCACAATTGCTTACTACACACTGCGTGCCGTGATAAGCCCTGGACACTGCAAAGGAAGACAAGCTCTTGGCCTTGTATTTCATAGTAGAGTCGTACTAGAAGAACAATGAGAACTAGAAGGTGGAGGGTTGTTTTAATCAGTCATTCTGCTGAGGACTAGGTTAAGTAAAATGTTAGAAAGACTTTTTAGAGAAGTCATTCACAGAAGACCCTGTGTTAAATGTTTTTAAAACTCAGCATAAAGTTTAACACTGATTAAGATTAAATCCTTCACGAGTCTCAGCACTTCAATTTCTGTCATTTTTCTTTGTTTCTCTCTTTTCTCTCTCTCTTCTCTCCTTTTCTTCTCTTCCTTCTCCCCTCCCCTTCTCCCTTATTTGCCTGTTTTGTGGTCCTGTCCCATTTGCCTTTTACAAACCTACCAGGTTGTTTTCCCCCTCTCCCCTCCTAGCTTCTCTAGATCTGATACCTGGATGCCTGTGGCAGCCTCTTCCTGCTCAGATCCCTTGGCCTGGAGAGCACTTCCCTCCACAGCCGAACTGCTAGCCCAAGCCCATGCTTATCCCAGTCACAAATGGCCATCAAAATCACCATGCCAGGCCCACCTGCCCAAGGTACTTCCACTCCCTCTCAAGTCATCCGTGAAAATGAATCTCTTCTATCTAGTCCAATTCCCTTCTTAGGATTCAGGTTTGATTATGACCCAGCTGTTCTTTGTTATTTCCTACTCTCTGGAAAACCCATCTTCCGAACCAGCCCTTCACGGTCATGTGTGTGTGTACAGTGTTCATTCTGACCCGCAGACTTTGCCTCATATTATCCTTAAGTGGAATGTTCTTCCGTCCTCCTTCCCACCTCTGAGTTCTGCACAAGTTTCTAGCTATTTTCTAGTCTATCGTGACACTGAGTTCTCTAAATGTCTTCTCCTTGAGATAAGAATGTTTCCTGTGTCCCCAGGAAAGCCCCATGTCTATAACATGCCTAAGCAAATCCTTCTTGGCTAATCATTTTGAGAACAACAAAATGATAAAATTTTGTGTCAAATCCAGTCCTTGACTAAAAACTAGACTAGGATGGCAATTGTCCAAGATAACAATCTATAAGGAACATTAAATTATTCTGGGGTGTCCAAGACATTTATGGAGAAAGAACAAAATAGAAATAATTAATGTACCAGAATTTTTTCAGGGAGAGAATTTTTTGTGATCAAACAGAAAGCTGGTTAAACCCTCCAAGAGGCAGCCCTGCCCTGGGGACATGAAACGAACCACACCAGTGAACCGTCAGGCTAGGACACAGAGCCAGGGCGGTCCCTCTGTCTCCCCTCAGATGCTCAGGACCTCCTCCAAAGAAACGTCTAGAAATTCTTTTACAACTACCATTGCATGAGGACGGGAATTCTGCACTTTCCTTGAGAATTCCTGGTCACTATCCTGTCTTAACACCAAAGAGCATGAGCCAGTGTCCCTGCCTATACATTTACACAAGTACATGAAAATCTGCATTTAAAAAAGAATGGCTCATGAAGAAAGAGCATGGGACAATGACACCTGGTAAAGGGGATGATGGTCATGAGCAAGGCGCTAGGAGCGATGCCTTAGCTTCTGCCCACCCTCCAGCCTGTCCCTGTGTACCGCAGACACAGCGGGCCTAACCCTACACTTCATTCAAAATGGCCCCTGGATGATTCCAGAAAAAAGCCAAGGTAAAGAGAGTTAGTAGCAGAAAATCTAAATTGTTTACCTCCTCTGCCTTTGGCTACCCTAATTTTTCATCTGACAAAGGACATGTGTGTTAGACCCAGAATATATTCGCATGTCTTTTGTGAGTCCTGAAGAAATACACATATATCCATTTGTTTATAGATAATATTGAGGCACATAATCTCTTTCTGTCGGTGGCTTTTGGCTCTAGCTAGAAATCACTTGTTAAAGTGACTTCATTTACTGTCTTGAAACAACTTTGATTCGCAATTGGATAATTTCTTTCCAACAAAGTATATTTTATGCGACAATCACATTAGGTTGTTATAGCCATTGTCTATTTTCAGCCGTAGTACCTCTAACTCAGAAATAATGGTAGTATATTGACCAGTACATAACCCTTCTTCATTATGAGTAACATCAGCGAGTATATCTTTCACACATTTTTGCTTTATTCAACAATTTTTGGTATGGTGACCTTATTCTTTTAATGTTAGGCAGAATTAATTAAAGAAACCATTTTTAATGCAGTAACATGTCTTACTTAAAAAAAATAATGTATCATTCAACAGTTCATTTTTCATTAATACAATTATCTCTTTTTTGCAATTGTAATTGTTCCATATTCCTTCTTTATGAGCCTCCGTTTTTAAAATATACATCTTAACCTACTGTGTAAATGTGAACAGCTGTTGAGCTAGTAGTCCAAGAAGGACCATTCATGCCAGCCAAATTGCAAGTGCTGTGATTGGAAAATCTGTTGCTTTTGAGCTCACCTTAGGGAAAAGGCATACTAGTCCAAGAAAGAAGATTCTACTCTTTGCAGATGTAAGCTTTCTAGGTAAACCAGTAACTCATGCCTAGTTGAAATTGGGTAACAGCAAGCAATCAGTTTTACGATGCTTTGAATGGTCATTGACAAGTGCCTTTTGTGCTTCCCTACTTCCCTCTGCATGCTTCTCCGCAGAGCAGGTAAGGTTAAAGACTTCGAAATCAGGCAAATGTGAACTGAAGTCTCATCTCCACCCATTCACTGCTATCTAATTTGAATATAATAATTGACTCAAGAGGTTTCAGCTTTCCTGCCTGTTAAACAGGACTAACAATTAGTCCATAAAAACATTTCTCTAAAAAGCTTACCTCGTACTGGTGCACAGTTAGTGCAGCCACTGTCTGTATCCTTGGGTCCTGTGGCCACAAATTCAACCAACTGCAGCCAAAAAATAGTCAAAAAAATTGCATTAATATTGAACATCTCACAGATGTTTCATTGTTATTAATCTTAAACAACATGTACAACATCAGCCATTTCTATGGAATTTACATGGTGTTGGGCATTATAAGGACCCCAAGACAGTTTAGAGTACATGAGAGGATATACGTGGCTTGTATGCAATCTTACTTTATGTGAAGGACCCGAGCACTGGCAGATTTTGGTATCTGCAGCAGGTCCTAGAACCAATCTCTCGAAGATACTAAGGCATCACTGCCCTGCCTAAGCATCAGCTGACAATGTCACTATTTGCAGACCTCCCTAACTTCCAAGTTTCTTCTGTAAATGTATGCTTCCACTTCTATGAGGCTCCCTATAGATGCTGCATGGTTTAAAACCTGAGCTGTTCCTATCAATGTGCATGCCCAGCCTGGGACAATCTCAGACGCCTAGTATTGAGCCATTAGCCATCCAGGGCGGGAGTCACGCTATTTGAGAGGTTTACAAAAGGACAATACTCGAAAGAGATAGAGTCACCTGGATTGAAGAGGGTCTTCAATCCAAGAGACATCAGATTTGCTAAACATTCCTTGGCCTGTCTTCTTGTCATTTCTTGGAGTCACTCTACACTCTTAACAGTCTTCATTCCTTTGTAAGTTTTGTAAGGTGTGTAGTTCAGAGATTCAGCCATTCATTCAACTGAGTAATGTGAAATGAAGATGAGTAGAAGTGAAGATTCAAATTTTAAAAACAGGAATTCTTAGACATATAAGAACGTCAGAAGGAAACCAAAACATGACATGAGCACAATAAACCTTAAGTCACTCCACAAATGGGGCTATGATGGTTAAGCTTAATTGTCAGTTTTATTGGCTTGGGAGTCACCTAGAGGTTCAGTAAATCATACTTGTGTACATATCTGGGTGTATCATGGAGGTGACTGTATACGGGTACTGCATATGGTGCCCCCCTTCCTTCTCCCTGGTACTGTTCCCCTCCTCAGCTCCTCAGTTGTCATGCACTAAGCCATTTTGCCCTTCCATATCCTTCTACCACCCTATTCGTCTTAGAGCCAGATGGCAATGGACTGAGACCTCTGAAGCCATGAACCAAGAATCCATTTCCTCCTTTAAATTCCAGGTGCCAAGTACTTGGTCCTGACTAACACAGAAAATCTGCACCACAGAAGTGGAGTTGTTGTGAGCATACCTGACCACATGGTTCAGAAGCCTTCAGAACTGGTTTGCAGGAGGAGTTTGGAATTGTAGATTAGAGAAAGTCCAAAATGCTACGAGCAAAACCTTAGGAGTGACTGTGCTGGGGCACAGAATACCAGAATACTAATAAGAATGCAAAGAGTAAGTCCAGGCTTGTGAGGTTTCCTTTGGGGACAAGGACTTCAGTGGCAGTTGGACTAACAGCCATGTGTGTTATGCGTGGCACAACATTTGTCTATACTTTGTGTCTGTGAACATTGTGGAAAGCTAAGTTTAAGGATGATGAACTAACAGATCTGGTAAAGGAGATATCAAGGCAACCCAGTATTCATCCTATTGCATAGGTATTGCTGACTGCTTTTACCCAAATTCATAGTGGAAATCAGAGGGAGAAAGAAAGCAGAAAAATTACTTAAATATTGGCCCCAAAAGAATCATGTGTAAAGGTGAGACCAAAGGAAATATGGTTGCTGAAGAGATTAACACTAAAAAGAAACCAAGTACTTTGTACAAGGACAAAAAGAATGACACCTTGAGGGTATCTCCAAAATCAACAAGAAACCACCTACTGCAAGCACCAGGTTGCAAAACATTTTATTTGAGAAGAGAGTCTCTGTAACCTCTACTCAGAAAGGAGTCATGCAATAGTTTACCAGGATTCACTTTTCTGTGCTCAACCATCCAGACACTCAGAGTCTGCTGCACCCATGGTCCAAGGGGGCCTGGCTACTGGCTGCATTGATGACAGATATTTGTGTCATCACTTGATATTAATTTTACTGTCATGCACAACACAAGAGTTGTGGGGTCATGAAAGCTTCTACCCATATTTCAAAAGAAGTCTGTAGAAACAAGCAAGAACCCTTTGTGAGGGCAGTGTGTGAACCAGTGAGTTTGAAGCCAGGCATGTGGTAGAAACCCCAAGAAGCTTAAGATACCAAGAACATGGAACATCTGCTGAGAAAAGTTATAGACCATGAGCAGAGGTAACCCAAGAAAGAGGTCATGTGAGCTTCAATCAAAAAGCCACAGTGGTGGGGCTGCTCAAGCCCTCTCACCACCACATACCTGGATACTGGACATGGAGCTATAGAATTTAGTGTTTGCCCTGCCTGATTTTGGCCTCGCCTTCATCTAACTCTTATCTATCTCCATATTCCTCTCTTCTGGAATAGAAATGCTTACCCTGTTACATTGTACTTTGGGAATATATAACTTGTTTGTTTTTTCAAGGTTCACAGCTAAAAGTTTGCCTTTAGTCTCAGAGGAGACATGGACTTGGACTTTTTAGCAGTGCTGAGACTGTTGAGATTTGGGGAAGGTGATTATCATGTTTAAGTTATATGCAAGATACTTTTGTATCTATTGATCTATTGTTGTGTCTACAGTGGTACTTTTGTTCATGAATTTAATTCTTTCCATGATTCTTTTGCAAACCAAACTGGTTGCAAACCAAATCAAATTCAATGGTTATACTTAATGTTGATCTTATGGGGAAGTTTGATTCGGTTTGTGACCAATTCCATTTGCAACCAGAATCATGAAAAGAATTAAGTTCATAAACTGAAGTACCAATGTATTTGAAGATAGTCATGGTTAAAGGAGATATACTGGGTGTCAAGTTAAAAGGGAGCAGGATGTGATAATTAAGCTTATTAATTAATCATCAGTGGGCTTGGCTGGGGAGCTCCCTGGGGATTAGCACAGCACACTTCTGAATGTGTAGTGCGGGTCATGGCAGCATGATCTTGGGTATTATGTACAATCTCTGACTCCTTCCTCACTAGCACTGTTCCCTACTCTGCTTCCTTCCACCGTGAACAAAGAATCTTTATTCTACCACGCACTTCCACTGTGATATTTCTGCTTTGGATCCCGCCAACCATGCATTGAAACCTTTGAGACTGACCCAAATAAATCATTTCATCCTTTAAACTGTGTGTGTTGGGTACCTCGCCCCAGCAATGGAAAAGCTACCTGACATGGAGGCTAGGGTTAAGTTTTCAGGGTCCCCTGCTTTGTGTTTCCTACTAGTGCTGCTGATTACAGGGAGTAGGTTCTAATAATGAAAGCCAGGGCTGAAAGTGTGGAAAATGGGGAAAGGAATGGAAACGGGGAGCTGGCTTTGAGGTGAGGATGGCCTGGCCCATGGTGCCATGGGCATCTAGCAGCCAGTAATTTATCCTACTGTCATATAAATCAGTACTGTCTCAGTCTTCTCTAGATTGCTATCTTTTGTTTTGTTTTGTTTTGCTTTGCTTTGCTTTGCTTTGCTTTGCTTTGCTTTGTTTTGCTTTGTTTTGCTTTGTATTTGAAACAGGGTCTTGCTACGCAGTTTGGGCTGGCCTTGAACTCACTTTGTAGCCTAGGCTGGTCTCAAACTCTGAATGATCCTCCTGCCTCAGCCTCCCGAGTGCCAGGATTACAGGCATGTGCCACCACGCCCTGTTCTAGATTACTTTCTTACCCTAGGAGGCCAAGGTCAACACATGGGCCTGAGAAGTGACAACCGGAGAGGCAGAAAAGAAATGTTGAATTTTTGTCAATCAATCTGAGAATAGCTTCACAAACTTGTAATGTGTAAGAAGACATATCAAATGCAACTCCACTAACTAGACTACAACTGAACCCCTCCCCGCATTTTGGACTCTCCTCTTTCTTCTCTGGCCACTTTTCCATCTGCCACTGTGACTAGCTCCTCTTCGATATATGTCCTCTAAAGCCCAATATTCTTGTCACTGCTTTTCAAAGATTCATATGCCTTCGTTACTTTTTTTTTAAAGTACCAAGGACCGAACTCATGACTTTACACTTGCCAGGCAGGCACTTAGGCCACTGAGTTTAAATCCCCAGCCCTTCATTACTTTAAACTTCACTTTTTAAAGCTTCTTCTATGTCCAAGTCTGCCTGGTCTGCCAGTCCTCTTGGCCCGTCCCTTGAGGGTGTGACATTTGGTAATACAATAAACAAGATGGCTAGGCATTGCATATGGTTTGGGTATGTCACTCAAAGGTCCAGGGCTGGAACTTGTCCCCCGTGTGACAGCATTAAAAGGTAGGCCCCGTGGGAGGTGGCGAGGTGCTCGGGTGCGCTGCCCCAGAAGGCAGTAATGCTGCTCCCTCAGTGAGTTAATATCCTCAGGGCTGTGCTGACGCAAAAGAGCAAGGCCAGCACTTCCCAGGCTCTGCCTCCTTCTCCCACCACGTGACCTCCCCTCTTGCAAAGGCCCCTGCCAAGATGTCCTCAGTCACGTCAAGACACAGCCCAGAAGGCCTCAACCGGGGCCAACAGGATGAGACCGCTCAATCTTGCAAATTCAGAACTGAAAGGTGAATATGTCTTTTTTCTTTCAAAGTATATAGTTTCAAATATTTTCTTACAGCAACAGAAAATTGCATGTGAGACTAAAGCCATCGTTGTCTTCTCAAACCTCACTCTTCTCGGTTCTTCGGTACTGTTCCAAAACTCCTGTCCAAAGTCTGGGCATCTCTTGCTTCCTGCCCTTTCTTCCTTAGTTTCTCAGTATTTCTGTCAACACCAGAAATTTTCAGTTGGTAGTGCAACCACTGTTCACTTTTCCTCTTCCTTATTTCTGTTACTACCGTTCTTGCCCAGACCTTTAACCTTCCTGCAACTGTGCTGAGCAGCTAGAGGTCTTTCCCATATTCTGTGGCTCTATTTTGCTTCTTTCCAATCTAATGTAAGTCATCAAATCTTTCCAGCTACCAGTGCACCATTTGACTGCTCAAAAGTTCCACACAAATTGACCTTTAAAATAGCCCATAGACCCAGCTCCGTTCTCTAAGTAGAGACTGCATGACCTTGGACTCTGGCTTTTAGCATTTTTTTAGCAGCAGAATTTTATTTTGCTCTTTCATAGATGGCTTCCACCAAAAATGCACTCTATAAAATAGAAAGTTCTCAGTAGATCAATACAAAAAATTTACAAAAACTTTAAATTGGAGGAGTCAAGTGACCGCTGTGGGCTTATCAAATTCAGCAGCTAAATTTATTTGTTGCACTTTATTGAAAAAATCCGAATTCCCGCTGATATGAAGTTGCAAAGGGCATAAATTTTGTATCGTCTTTCTCAGCAAACTCACATGGCTTTCAGAATGCAGATAAAATAGTAATATGAGTTCTATTCCAGGCCCGAATGAAATCAGTAAACTGTCACAGAAGTGATGCTTACTATATTACAAGGTGGCAAATAAACAATTTTAAGTGTATAATGTTCGTTACAGGTCTTTAATGATTCAAAAGATTTTAAATATCTGACGTGCTTGCAGGTCACCTAGGAGTTTCACTGAACATGACTTGATAGCCATCCCCTTAGCACACATTTTTTATTAGCACACATTTGTTGCTATATATAATGGTAACACCACTATGAGGACTGGTACACATACATAACAGATCTTAATTCTTTTTACCCAGCTTTCTTCCCTCCCTCCCTCCCCCTCCATTTCTTGATTCCTTTCCCATTTGAAAAAGATCTATCTCCCTACTTCCTGTTATCTATCCTTTATTGGGCTCTTTAATTTACACTTTAAGTTTCTCATATGAGAAAAACCATGCAATATCTAAGCTTGCATGTCTGACTTATTCACTTAGCATTATGGTCTCAAGATGCATCCATTCTCCTCTAAGACACTCAAATTTTTCCTTATTTAGGGTAAGACTACATTGTGCATAAATACCACATTGTTTTGCACTCATCTGTAAACAAAGACATATGGCCTATTTTCAAGATTTAGCTATCCAATTTTTTTTTATTTGAAAGAGAATAAAACAAAAGGGGGCAGTGCAGAGCAGATCAGAACAGGACAACATAGGCAACACAGTACTTTACATTGTCAACTGGACATCAACAGTAGCTAACACCGTATCTCTTACTCTGCTATAGTTGAGCATAGTTTCAAATACAATAATATCAAACATACCACAATAGTATAAAGCCATACATAGAGTGAAAGAATTACAGGGCTTTCTGAACTGAATAACAGAAAATGATCAATGGGTACTATAATATCTCATTTTCGATAAAAAAATTTTTTGTTTGAACTATCACACATATTCAAATTCCAATAAGACACAATGTGAGAGATAGAACAATGGTAGTAGAACAAAAAAAGCATGGTAGGACTTCTAAGAAGAATGATATTAAATCAGCAATAGCTGTCATAATGTTTTGTTTTCTTCAAAACAGCTGTTCATATCATCACGTATGATATAGTCAAACAAAACAGGATAAAACCATTCCAACTGATGATTGAAAACTTTGAAAGACTTCAAAGCTATGAGATAAGGACTCATGCTTACCATAAAGTCTTATATATTCTTATCAAATCTCATACTAGGGAGACTATATGGTATTTACCCTTGTGAGTTTGGTTTATTTCACTTAAGAGAATGGTCTCAAGTCATGTCCATTTATTTATAAATATCTCGATGTGATCATTCTTTATAGCTGAGTAGTACTCCATTGTATAAAAATGCCACAACTTTTTTATCCATTCCTCAGTTGATGGGCACTTA